>LQNS02276481.1:805082-815482 GCA_001587735.2 Parhyale hawaiensis | reverse complement strand
ACCAGCCAATCAGAGCGCACCGCTACAGTCTTCGACCGCTCAGCAGCGATAAATAGAAGCCGCCGTCTGCCAACGATAGCACTTTTTAATTCTACATGCAGCTATCTTCTTACAATCAACTACAGACGTCAGCTCTCCTCTAACTTCCACCGGCCTGAAGATGATCATGAGCTATGATCGAAACGCGTCGCCAACCAACTGCAATACCCCCACCGGATTACGACAACCTGAGCCTTGGCCAACTTCTGCACCAGACGGATCAAGAAACTATTTTAGATGTTCGTCTTTTGGAGAAAACAAATAAAGATATTGCAACGAAACAATACGGCGTTCTATTTAACAAAACATATATATATATGTTCTATTAACTATCACCCGCGAACGGAGTGGGAGAGGTGATATTTTCGCTGAAGATTGAAGTATATTTGTACAGTATATGTATTTGTACGTCTGTCCACCCACCAATAAGTGGTCGAAGGATTTGAGCAATCTTCATAATTTTTTGTAGGGAGTTTGGTGGGTTGACCTAGATGTGACCCATGCCAAAAAAACTAGACCTAGCAGCCTATGAAAAATGACGGCGTTGAATTTTTCTCCACCGGGGTGAATTTGCCTCCACCGTGGCAGATCGTCTTACATCGCGAGGCGTTCTACTTTTTCGTATGTTATTATTGAAAAATCTGCACGGAGCAGTTACCACGGCTCTAGCCTTGTTGGACACAGCAAGCATCCATATCAGAAACTAGGTTTAGCCGGCCATCAAACACGACTTTGTAGAATTTGCTCCCACCGCGGGTGATGGTTTTACGCCACGCGGCCTGAACTTTGCACTTGACAACTCTTTGGTGATATTGTATAAGGTGCTCAAAGGTTCTCTATCTGCACTATTCGTCGATATGACGACATTGATTACGTCATTTTTTCGATGCTAGTTTCACGTCCGTTGCGTTCTCTACTTCCTGGCCCTGACGGACTCTAGTTGTGCTTAGCGTCACGACTAAAAAATTTGAAACATGTAGCTACTATGCAAAGAGGAATCCTAAAAAATTACCTTCATGTATTTTTTCGGCATTTCTTCAATATCCCTTCTCTTGAATGTTGTCTTCGGAGTGACGATCTCGTTGATGGCTTGATGGTTCGTTGGCGCCACCCTCACGCTGGCTTCCAGTTCGGTATTTTTCTTTTTATCGAGGTCGATGATTTCTTTTTCGAGTATGGCTTTATGGATGGAAAGATTTCGGCCGTAAAGAGCGAGATCTTCGTCTTTTAGCTGAGTGCTTAGCACCGACTTGAATGTAGGATGAATTTTTCTGATGATGGTTGCCGGTTTGGATTCGGGATAGCGTTCTTTGTAGAGATCGGAAATGGTTGTAGGGGACTTAACAGTGCTGGATCTCACACTGTGATTTTTCAGAAACCTCAACCTGGAAGACGGTGTTGTTAGTTCGGCAATGTCTTCCAGTGGTTTGGCTGGTGCTCTGTCTTTAGAATTCTTAGGTTTGATGGTTGGAAGAGTCGATGCTGGAGAAGAATATTCGAACTTTAAAGCCCCGGTAGTGGAGGATTTCGAAGGAAAGATGGACGGTCCAACGAAGTTCACGTAAGCTGTTGCCCCGTTTCTTGGAGTTGAGGACCTTCGAGTTGTCGGAAGCGGAATCCTAGGACGCCTGGAAGGCGCTGGAATAATCTTGGCCTTGTTCGTATCTTCGCTCAAGTTTACTGGCTCTTCATCATCCTTTACTTCATCACTGTATCTGAATAGGATATCGTCCTCAATTGAAGCTCTTGGCGTCGAAGGAAAAAATTTTCGACGGAGCTTTGCTGACATGGAAAGTCCTTTTCTTGGGCGACGTCTTGCCCTCTGGGTGGGTGAAACATACAGCTTGTAGTCCTCTGAAGCTTCGGACTTGAGTTCTTCTAAAGAGCGGGAAGAGATAAAGTTAAGTAATTGGTTAATAAACATCGAAGTAACTTTAACTAGTGACAGGACTGACCTGACTATATCCGTCAATTAGCTGTCTTGTCTCCGGATTACTTACACGAAATTGAAAAATATCTTTATAAAGAATTCCTATGAGAGGCTAAGCCCCGCTGGTAATTACATAGGGTGTAAGGGACGTGTAATACGTCGAAAAAATGTGAAACCAATACAGTACGACGTTCTCCGCTAAATCAACGCGCATGAGCACCGCAAATCAGGAGAGAAGAGAAAGAACAGAACAAAAACATTAATTAATAAGAGTAAGAAATGGAGTGCGAAACTGAGCACAAAAGAAAGTTATTTTGAAAGCTAGGCTTTTCTTATTCGAGACGCGGTGATCTAAAAAAAAGGAAGGAACAAAGGATATGTTGGGCATACGAATACCACAAACGCAGATGATCACCGTGGATTTTCAGGCAAAAATTACACAAGGTTAATCAAGGCTAACAAAATATTCAATTGCGACGTAAATGTAGCATATCATTTGGTAAATCGCCTCTTAAGCGCTGGGCATCGACTGTGCACGATGTTTCGAACAGCTCTTTGACTTTTCTGCTCATGACTTTACCCTATTTCAACCAAGCTGTGTTTTTTAGCTACAAAGTTTTTTTGCTGTATTGTAATAATATAGAAAAATAAGCTTTTGTAGCGAGGCAGCCCAGCCTGAATAAGATAGGGTTAACCCTTTTTAACCAGGCCGTGCTGTCTCCGTACAAGGGAACTGTCTCCTTTTGGAATACTGTACAGTGGGGAGAAGAAGTCTTGTATTCATGAAAATTCCGCAACGTCAGTAAGAAAAGGATAAATCTGGCCCTGTTGAAATTTGGGGGTTTCTCTTCACCTGAGGGTAGGTAATTAGGTGTATTGTTTGTTCAATCTCCAATTAAATACTCAAGCACTATAAAAACTGCAGTGAAATATGAATCACACTTAACCGTTGCAAGGGTTGATTATTTCTAAATTATTTAATTATCATACGCCCCCATAATGACTATTGATATTAGCATTAACCTCACCAGAGGAAGACACCGACGCAGAGACGGAAGTTTTAATTGAGACAGAGGAAGGCAGAGAACTTTTGTCCCTGTCCTCTGTCTTCCCGGGGTCGTCCTCTGGGGCCTTCAGCGCCCCCGCTGATGCGACGACCGACACGTGGACGGCAACGGCCCAGTACACGAGCAAACGCATCGTCATCTGAAAAAAAAAAATCACAATAAATTATACGTTATCTTAACAAATAAAGCGTTGATTCAAGATAGGGAAAGCGAAGGGACAAGTAGTAGGTTATTTCCATAACCAAGCTGTACCACGATTTCGATTATTAACTTGTAAATAACGGTTGTAATAACTGCTGATAGCTAATGCATGCCTGTGATGGTTCTGTCTCTGGGGGAAAAGTAGTTAAACGTCTACCGCACGGAGGAAAGCTCAAGCACGAACCAGTGCATGTGTGGTTCCTAGTTGTGGTGTATTTTTAAGGTTAAGTATAAATAAAGACTTTCTATCAAATGCTCTCCTCAATTTCCATCGATCTTTACATTTCTGTCGGTCGTTTAGCGCCCTTCTCTCGTTACGATTCGACTTTGTATTCCTTTCACTACTTTGTTCTGATTTGTTTTCACCACTTCTACATTTCCACCTACCGATCTCCTCTCACTTCACCTCACCATATGATGGGTTCTTCTTATATTCCCACCCATCTGCTTTCCCCTTACATTAGCACCTATCTCACTACATTTCCCCCGTAAAACTCACTACATTTCCCCCGTAACACTCACTACATTTCCCCCGTAACACTCACTACATTTCCCCCGTAACACTCACTACATTTCCCCCGTAACACTCGCTACATTTCCCCCGTAACACTCGCTACATTTCCCCCGTAACACTCACTACATTTCCCCCGTAAAACTCACTACATTTCCCCCGTAACACTCACTACATTTCCCCCGTAACACTCACTACATATCCTCCGTAACACTCGCTACATTTCCCCCGTAACACTCGCTACATTTCCCCCGTAAAACTCACTACATTTCCCCCGTAACACTCGCTACATTTCCCCCGTAACACTCGCTACATTTCCCCCGTAACACTCGCTACATTTCCCCCGTAAAACTCACTACATTTCCCCCGTAACACTCACTACATTTCCCCCGTAACACTCACTACATTTCCCCCGTAACACTCGCTACATTTTCACCACTGTTTGTCACATTTTCACCAATCCCAGCAGGTGCCGCAGCGTTTTTCAGACCCCCAGTCCCGTCCGCAGTACAGCAGCTGCCTGCTTTTTATCCGCGGATCGTACGCGGAACGCCCCCACCGCATCCGCTTTCTTGTTGCTAACTTCCACCCTGCGGCAAGACTTCGAACTGAGTACAATGTCGACATTGATAAGCGTGCGAACCCTGGCAGCGAACTTCCGATGTCTCCTCACCTTATTGCTGCGAAACTTTGCATTAATCAGGGCACCGAAACCATGTGCGTGTTCGGTATTAAGGGCACCGATCAGCTGCGGCTCAAGGCCTGTCGACACGTTAATCTTTGGATGCGTTCACCCATGCACCCGTGCGAATGTTCAACAGCGTCCTTGCAAACTCAACTGTGTGTACGCCACAGAAAGTTATCAAATGTTAACCGTCCGGTTTCCTCGGTAAGAGACACTTGGAAAGTTAGGGATATCTCTTCAATTCTGGAGTGACATAAAACTGAGAAAAAAAAAACAGCGCCCTTTTCTGCGGTTTCTACTGCAACGTAACACATTCGGATAAGAGGATGAGTGAACACGTTGACTAACGTGTAGATCGGCCATAATACAGCTATTCTGTGCTGAAAGCATCCCTTCAGTTTATTGGTATGAAGACGTATACGTATATTCAGTACTACAAGCACTGATCAGCTGAAAAGCGTAATTTGAACACATGGTTCGTTTGCTATTCCAGTGCCACATTTAGAGAGGGAGTACCGACCGTATTGTGGCGTATTGTAAGACGTATTCCCCGTAATACGCTCACTTTTAAACGTCTTAACACTGTGTTATAAGCCCAGGATTGCCGCACTTATATATATTCCAGGACGCGTATAGACATGCAGCTCCATATAATGACCTCCACTTGCCACAGGGTCCCAAGGGTTCACTACCGGCCAGGCAGTCCCGCTGTGCGTTACGCAATTACTGCACTTGTGCAGTCATTTCACAGTTTGCTTTCGCTGTGCTAAGGACGGCGGTCATTATTGTTTTGAAGGGAAGGAGCTGCGCCGCTCGTCCGCGGGTCAATGGAGAAAGTGTCGGTAAAAACACGATGGACTTGAGTGCCGAAACTCACGCATACGCAAATGACGCTGTGGTTTCCCGCCAGCTCTTCGCTTACGACTTTGCGTTCGGTGCGGCGGCCTAGCGGTAATCCCGCTAACGCTTGCCGGGCTGTGCCTCAAATGTTATGATTTGCTTGCTAGCGGGAAAGAATGCAAATGTTGCGCAAGTGTTGCCTATTAAGGGCAATTAGCGAATTTCCTGCGGGCACCTCCAGTGTCGCAAGACAGTGACAGTGTTTTTGTGACAATAAGCATTGAGCAGCGAGGGAGGATAAACAAATTTTTTATGCCTGGGGCAAGGATCGGCAACCTCCAGTAATTTAAAAATCGACATCCGGGTCCGATTACCAGCACATAAAAACCTTCTTAAGCGCAATAGCTGCTGAAGCGCATTAGTGAAGACCAAACACTTGGATAATTCCTAAATTTCTAGAAGATTGAGTACTCGGAAGTCCCATGAGTGATCGGTTTGCGATTTCCGTGGGAAATTTAATCGAAAGCGGTGATTCGAAAACCTACTAGTGGAGTTCTGGACAAATTTTGAAGCTAAACGGACTAGCTTATCTCGATCGGAGTGCGTGAATCGAAAACGTGTATACCTAGTCCTTCAAGGGAGCGTGACTCCTCGGAACACAGAATGGATGACCTCAACTAACAAATTCGATGGGCGACTAGAATCCATACGGAAATCCGTCGCCCGCAGCAGAGCACAGCCTCCAAGGCACCACCCAAAACAGAAATTGCATGGTCTCGATGACCAGGAACACGAGTTGAGCCATACACTGTAACTATAAATACATTAAAGCATTTACTTTGCATTTTCGCATTTAGTTTGGATAGAGAGCTACGGGGGAAAATATTTACAAAAAGTGTGTAGTGCAACAGAAATGGTGGTAGAATTCCTTGCGTGGATGGACAGAATGACGCATTCGAGCGAAATTCCCAAGTTTGGAAAGAAAGCCTCGAAACCGTTTGTTCTCTAACTGACGGTCCCCACTTAACCGTGCAGCCGATGACTCAGTAAGGAAGGGAAAGCGACATACAGTACGGCGAGAAAATCGTGGAACCCGTGCACAGAGGTGTTTCCATACCGGACCGCCGTACATGAGCATAGTAATTTAGGAACGAAGAGGAAGAATAACAACACGTGATAAATGGGACCATTAAACAGAAAGGAAACAAAGCAACAGTTACTTCGGAAAACGTCCATAAAAACGTGCAGTTTTTCATGTACTCTCTAAGTCACGCTCATCTCTCTAGTTCTCCGCGGAAAACCGCGAATGATCCTCAGCCCGAGGAGTAAATAGCCATTTTCCTTCAGCCTCGAGCAAAAAACTTTCGGTTTCTGTACAAGGAAAATTGGCTCGTTAACGTAAGATTTAAACAGGCTTGCAAGTTCATGATGTCTGACAGTCGATCGGGAGGTGCGGACCGACTCCTTCGCCCTTCACCAAACACGGTTACCATATATGGTTATTTCCATAATGCTATTCCAACGAAAGTGATTATATGCCGCTCAATGAAGGGTTAACGCTACACGGACCTCCTCTAACTTCGTTTCTCTTAATAATACCTTTGCTGGAAACTTAGTTTGTGGAGCGTGCTTGTCCAGTAGAGTTAGCTGAGGTGCCGTCTATTGGCGTGGAGAAGTGGAGTTTAGTTAAGATGAGTAAACGGCTTTGTTTCGAACTTCAACTATGCAGGTGCTTTGGCTTCTCACAATTAAATTTCAAGCGCTTACCCAAAATTGGTTACCCTTTAGAAGGCCAAAAAGTCAGTTCTGTTCCCTAATATGGTGTTTACGGCAGTCTCAAGCAGAATCGGGTTGTCGCTAGCACCTGTAACGCGATTCCAAATGAACGCTCCAGCCAGACGTTGGTGGCAAGTCAAGCCCGGTGGGCTTTGCGCATTTCATCCTCACCGAGCGCATCAATGGCGCTTTTAATGCTCTTCACCACAATTGCAAAACAAAACTAACGGCAGGAACATTACGACTGAAGAGGTATAGTGGCCAATAGGTTTTCCGGTAAAGGGTCTGCCATCAGTTCGTCAGTATGAAATGCCAACGAGAAAACGTTTGAATGGCTCGTAAAAGTCGATCTAAGCCAAGCCCACTCGTTCGAAACCTCAAACAAGAGCGATGTATTCGCTACTTGAATTGTGTAGCGGGTGTTAAAAGCTACCCAAGTGCGCTTGAGACGGCTGGATACTCCATTCTACGGAGCATGATTGAGCTTCCGACCGTCTCATGGGTAACTGATTGAAAATTAACACCTAAAATTCTCTTTAAGGGGCGGATTCAATTCGCCTTCCTCAGGTCACGGACGAGGTGGGCTTGGCTTAGATTGACTATCACGAGCCAATCGAACGAGCGCTAAGAAGAGGCTAGGCCTAAGAAAGCTAGGCAATTTTTCCGTCAGCAAACAAAAACAAACTAGAGCACTCTGAGAGCGCATACCTCCGCCAAGTGAGTCAACGGTTGCAAAAATTTAAATTAGCTCTGAAACCATAATTTTCTTTGCATAAACTCCAAAATCTAATCATTTGTGCTTTTTGATAGTAATAACAGTTTGTGCAATTTTTATTTTTTTTCGAAGATCCATTCATAACTTTTTGAGTTATATTGTTAACAAACGTTATGACAAATATGAGTCAAACATACAAACGAACCAACCGATCTGCACCAAAATTTGATCATTAATGTCTTTTATCATTACTAACAACTCTTATAAATTTCATAAAGATCCATTCATTATTTTTTGAGTTATTGTACTAACAAGCATAAAATTAAAAACAGTGACAAACGAACGAACAAACCAACGGACCATTACCAAAATTTGGTCATCTACTTTTTGTTACATACCTAACAACTCATGTTAATTTCGTCAAAATCCATTCATAACTTTTTGAGTTATGGCATCGAGAAAAATGAAGCAGACAAACAAACAAACAAACGGATGGACATATCTTCACCAAAAGTTAATCATCTGTTTCTTCTAACATACCTAACAATCCCTGTAAATTTCATCTAAATCGGTTCATAACTTTTTGAGTTATCTTGGTGACAGACAGACAGATAGACAAACAAAGAGACAAACAGACAGACAAACACGACGAAAGCATAACCTCCTCGGCGGAGGTAATAATCGTCAGACCGACTCCATGGGACTGAGGTTTTCAGGAGTCGCGAACAAAATAGGTTGGGAATAATTACTTGAAACTCGATTCCAAGATGCAAATTAGACGCAGGAGGTTGAAGTTGATGCTAATAAAAATAGAATACCTCTATCACAGTGGGCTTAGGGAATATGCCTAAATAGCCCGTATGCTAGGTGAGCTGACTTTTTTTATGGCGGCTGCACATCACACAAAGTTTTGCATCAAGCGATGAAAATCACAAAGATTTCATTCAGAGTGAACACAACGTTAATAAAAAACTATTTCTAAATGTGTGTTGTTGTGTCCCAATATTATAGGAGTAGTCTATATAATGAGGGATACTCTGAAAATCTGAAAATTGATAAAATCCTGAAACCACATTGAGTGAGCTTCATAATAGATGTAGCCAAATGACTGCGCATTCATGGTCCAAAAGATTTAGAAAAAGAATCCTGCAATGGTAAAGGTAATATCACCTTAACCGAAAATTCCAAAATGGAAGCCCGCCTGCACTAGTTCGTGCTGCAGATCAATGCACACTAAGGCGCAGATGAATGCACGGCTGCAGTCGACAACATATCGACCTAACTATGGCGTCTTATAGAAAGAAGGCTCGATCGATAACTGGAATCCTCAACCCCAGGACCAATGCCGCCTCCCAAGTGACTATAGATGACACAGAAATCCGATGCTACATTCAACAGCAACAAGGATTTACTTCGCTGGCTTGGGATCGACCGTCTGACCTCCAGACAAAGAGCGAGTCTGCAATTTTAACCATTTAATCACTGCGTAAATACTGCAGTTTACCATTATCATTATTATAACTAAAACTACTTCTTACACGGGCGTATAAGGATGCGTAATGGCACAGTAACTCAAATTAAGCATTATCCTTTTAACAGGCGAGTGAAGAAAGTCGTTGTATGAATAACATCATGGAAGTAACCTTATATGGTAGCTTGCGCGGTAGAGTGTTAAGCAACCGCAAGACGCCCTAAATGCTACAAAGAAGAACCGCTGGAAAGCATTCACAGCGGACTGGAATGCTTGTAGCTTGACACAACTAAATACGAATCACAAAAATCCCAAATACGGATCCCATTTTGGGCTAAACAATTGGGTTATATAAGGGGAACCGAATAGACTAGTTTTTTTTGTGCTTGTAACGATAATATAAGAGATGGGCCTCAGTCGCAACTCTTGTGTTTCTCCCAAAGATTTTGAAGGAAGGGATAGACATATACATCCAACTCTATAGTTTCGTAAAAGCTGCACCACTACGAGGCTCGTTCCAAAGGTAATGCCGCCTATTTTTTAACTAAAAAAAGTTGAAGGGCTACGGAGAAGAAGTGACACCATTAAAACGAGCGAGCGCTTGTGCTCCAGAATTTATTATTTTTTTTTCATGCAGCACCACCACTCTCAATGCACTTTTGCCTGCGATGGCTCGGTCGTAACCGCGGTTGCACTGTTACGGCGTTGTCGGGGAAGCACTACCCACACAATGCGCCCTACAGAGGTCCGAACAAATGGAAGTTTGACGGTACCAAGTCGGGACTACTGTATGGTAGGTGAGACAGAGCCGTCCAGCTGAACTTTGCCACTCATTCCATGGTTTTTAAACTTGTGTGTAGACTGGCATTGTTGTGTAGCAACCGAAATGTTTCCCTTTTCTCTGGCCTTACACGGGCAATCCGGGCCTTCAGCTTGGTTAACGTTGCAGCGTAACGGTCAGAGTTGGCACCCACGTCCTACACTACACGCATTTAATTCACCGTTATCCGCTGATGGGAGTGGATTAGTTGGCGCACTCGTTTTCCAGGATGATGGCTGTGTATGGGCGTCAGAAGAGCATTTTGCCGCTTACATCTCTGTCGCCACTCTGAAATCGAATCGACGAACCTGTCTCCTAACTGTGCTGACATCAACTGCATCGGCT
>LQNS02276481.1:747395-770300 GCA_001587735.2 Parhyale hawaiensis | reverse complement strand
GTTGGGGCACGGGAAGGCGCGCTGCTTTTGAGACCCCAACCTTACCAAAATGCACGGTCGCTGCAAAAACTAAAACACCATTTTAGCTGCTGGGCGGCGCTGCGGCGTAGTGATGAGGCGAATATCCGCATCCGCGGACATCTGCACCTGTTATGAACATCCGTATCTGCATCCGCGGATGCTGAAATGGTAACGTCCACGGATGACAGAACTGTAAAAGATCTGCATCCGCGGATGTTGAAATGGTAGCATCCGCGGATGTCAGAACTGTAGAAGATCTGCATCCGCGGATGTTGAAATGATAGCATCCGCTGATGTCAGAAATGTAAAAGATCCGCATCCGCGGATGTCCAAAAAACGACAGCGGACCCATCTCTACTGCGGTGGCCATAAACTTTGTTTGGGACTCCAGCGTGTACACTTTAGACCGAGGAGTGGGCGCATCTCACAACAACGTTAGCCAAAACTCACTGGGACGACCTCGACCCAACTGCAGTACAGTTTACTGCTGCCCTCTGGCGGCCGCAATTATGGCCGTTGAGAGGCTGTACGCCCTCAGCTCGCAGTGTATGAGCAAATTGCTAATTAAGTCATAAATTCATGAGCAAAAAGCGCTCGTCATAAAGCGTTGTACTCTTGTCATTCAAATGTTGGTTTTTCTTTGCTTGCTTTATAGCAGTTGGTATTTTCAGGCACAGTACGAGCAAAGAAATTATCAGCTGTAAAAGGATTTCTTTTATTTAGCGACAAGCCAGGCTATTGGAGAAGGTAAAATTTTACACGTCTCTCACATTCGTAGCTAGTCCACATTTTTAACACACAGTTGAATGGTTGGTTAGTTCGTTGCTTGGTTGTTTGTTTTCTGGATTGGTCAACAGCAAAAGGACTGCTGCCATGCCAAACGTGAAATGTAAATACTGATAACGAGTAATCAATTTAAGTCTGTTCAATTATAATGATGCAAATCAATATATGCAACAAGCCGTGTGTCACGTAAATTTGCACCGATAAAAATACCAAAAATATCCTAAGGATCGAGTTAGGAGAGGTATTAGGAGCTGACAAAAGCTGTGCTTTTCGCCACAACCCAATTAACTAGCGAGTGTTCTTGAGAGTAAACCACTGTTATTCGTACGAGCCTGCAGCTCGTCGGCATATTACTTTGGCACAATACTCTGGGACGAAAGTTTCATTTCTCGACAGCGAGCGCCTGAAATTGCGAATAAAAAAAATAATAAATAAATAAAATTTGCGAGAGCAAATTCTAAAACTGATGGTTCACCAGTTGAGCGAAAGCTTGGAACTGCTGCATAGAAATCGACTCAACAATGAGTTCAATACTGCAGGACATGCACTGTTCGTCTGCAGAAAGATAGCTTTTTGGCAACGCCACAGATGAAAATTCGACACGATTTGAAAACTACAGGATCGAAGAAGGTCCAGCGTTTGAAGGAAAAAAGGCGCCTGGAATATAACTTCCGAGAGAACATCCGCGCTCTTATGAGAAGAAATTCCATTGCGCAAGTCATCAGTTGAAAGAGATCCATCTATGGAAAGTCCTCGAAGCTCTGGAATTCCAGAAATTGTGGAGGCTGTGATATGGTGTGGCGCAATTCCACTGCACGTTCGCCTCATAAACGTGCTTCTCTGCTGAAGAATTTTACACACGGCTGGACGTACCATTTGTGGAATGTATCGGTCGTTCAGGAACTACAGACAGCGAGTAGGAAGTAGTGTGGTCTGCAGCAACAGTAGCTACATTGATCCGTTACCGAGCGGCTGATGAAACAACATTATTGAGAGAACCAATAATTATCACTTGCTCAATAAAGGGTTAATTGTACCAGTAAAAGTTTTATCATATTGATTACTTTGAGCTTCCCTTAGCCACTGTGAAGGAATAGCAAGAGAGAAGATAGACGGAAAAGGTAAATCCTAAAAATGGAATACATGCAAGAAAAATTACCACGTGTGGGAACAGTAAGCTGAAGAAGAAATGTTGAAAGTTCCAATAACAGACATCTGTTGTCGTGATTATGCCCCCAACAAAGATACCCACAAGCACTGGTCCGTGCTGCAGATATGTATCCCCTCTAAGACCCAGAGGAGTGTACGGCTGCAGTCGATCACAGATTGTCAGAGCTATGACGTGACTGACGGAGGGCGACTCATAAAACAACTCCACCAGCGCCCCAACGATAAGGTCAGAACCCACTAAATAGACAATGAGTGATAGAATTGCTGAAGTTGCATCGCCAAACACCAAAACTTGCCTCCTCGGATTTGTGATTGCGAGAGACACAAAACTCTAACCACCAACCTACTGGGGGTGATTTATGAATGAAATTTCAGCCAGTAAAAATAAAAAATTTTGCGAACGAAAAGAACCTCAAACCTAAAATTTTCGTAAAAAGCATTTATTCCTTTATCAATATTTCATTAACAGATCCATCCAGTTCTAGAAATTTTCTTTGGACTCGACATAGATGCTTTTGACTGTGATTTTATCAGACTTTAGCTTTGCTGTTGTGTACAGGATACGTATGTAGCGTACTGTAGATAGTTTCAGCATTGCGGTATTTGGGCAGACGACTATTAGAGTTCGAAAGATAGTCAAAATCATCCTTCAAACTTAAAATCGTTCAACTTCTGCAGCACGGACATACTCTGCCTTTCCAATATCAGTAATAGTGTTGCCCTATTGTGAACATAAACGAATTTTAGAGCACATGCATTGAATACCAGCAACTGCAAATGCCGGACAAAAAATCAAGCAGTGCATTAGAACAAGGATAGTTTGTCACAGTCGTGGCGCCTCAAAATTTGCTTGGGGGAAGGAAGCTGGAGTAAAATGTAGAAGGCTGCACGTTGCTATGGGATACATGATACATGTATGCTGGTTATATGGCACTTAAATTGAGAGGCTTAGGGCTTTGCTAATTCCTGGGGAGGGGCTCAAACCCTCTTTCCCTGGCGCCCCTGCTGGCATGTCAGGTGACGAGAACTTCGAGTACTGTTCCCAATAACCATGACCACAGTTCATGTTTCACAACACAGCTACTGAGCAATAAGTCGCACCGCTATAACGAGGCCTGGCTATGCGCATCGTCACGATAATGAGGATTCGCGCATGCGCAGTCTTGGCGCCGCTCACCGCAGCGAACTTCGCCATTGTGCAATGGAGCAAAGCATTTACAGTGACCGGAAGTGAGTACATCTGCGTTCGTTATACATGCGACGACGGCACCTCGAAGCCAATTAGCGAGTGCTGGAAAAAGACTTTCGCCTTACGGACAACAGACAAAAAGCAGACGCAGACGCACAACTTCTTAGCGCACCTCCAATCGACCGTTCGAGACCGGTGTGACGTCATCATTGTCTGTTGTTGAGACCGGAAATATCTAATGTTGTGAGTTCGATTGGATGAAAAGAGTCAATGATTGAGAAGTCATTCTTGCTGATGGTAGGTTGTTTTGCTCAGCATGTAGGCGGGCAGCTGAATGTGAAGGTTTTGCAAGTGGCGAACCGGTTCGGCTGGATACCCCAAAGTGTTGGTCAATGCGGGCTTTGAAATGTAGTCCAGTGCTACCGATGTACGAGGCATTGCATCCTCTGCATTTGAAACGGAAGATTACATTCGACAGAAGTGGTGTGGGGGTACGTTTGTCTTTAAATTTAAAGTAGGACCCTACGGTAAATGTGTTTTTGTATGAAAATCTGAAGTTTATGTGTGGGTAGGCTTTAGAGAGGAACGTGTGTGTAGCACTAACCGGACCTCGTCCGAAGAATCATCAAGCCTGATCAAGGCAAACCAGTCGACTTAACGGCTGACGTTGTAGCAGTTCTTTGGGTGAATATATTTATAAATAAACTTGTGTCTACGTGGACACAACACGAAGTTCAAACACTTTGTACTGCGTATGGGATTACAGAGAACACAAAGTGAATCCGGCTTAAAGTGGTTGGTTCGTACCCTGTAATTTGTTGGTCAGTGAGGGGAGAGAATCAATCAAAAAACCTCAGCAATTTCTCAATCGCTGCTTTAAAATAAAAAAAATGAAAACAATGTAAAACTAAAATTGAAAATATTCTTAAGGCATGTGCAGACGAGTGACATCTTCGTTGATCCCACTGAGACGAAAGTGTCTCAACATCAAGCTTGCCACGACAAATAGTTGCGAAAAATGGTTGCAGTTACAATGTATTAAGGTAAAATTATTGCAAGTTGTATAGAATAGAGCTAGAAAATATTAATTTAATACATTTCAGTGTTTGTTTAAATTCGATTTTCATTCTCTGTGCACAGTACTCAGCGACAGAATTTGTTGCTGGATCTTGTAGATTGTAAGCGAAAGAGTCATGAACGCTTTCTATTGTCTACCTTGATTGTAACGCGGAGCCAGATTTATTTAGTAGATTAGATAGGCGGCAGTAGACGAACCAACAGGCCCATTCCCAAAGAGACACCGAAGCTTCATACTTTTGACATTACCATTTGAATTGCAACCATTTAAAGTGCAGTTTTAAGAAAAAAAGTATGTCTTATACTACCGTAAGAGGGAATAGACATCATGAGAAAACGGAATTACAAGTCGCTTTCAATCGCTCGGACGCGACGAATAAAATTGACCTGGACACATCCTGCTCAAATCGCTCCTCTGACAACTTTTTCCCGGAGTCTAGTAAAGCAATGTTGGCGGAATGCCATACCGGGCAGCTTCTGCTTCTCGTCTGCATTGTTCTTAAAAATCACTAACTTTGTACTTAGTCTTCTTCAAATCGAGTGCATTGGTGGGTGACGTGAGTGTGCCCAGACCCCGAGTACCCAAAGCGTGACCCCGACGTGGGGGAATAACACTCTTTCTCCACCCACCGCGCCTTGCTGCCAGCGGTGTGATGGCACTCACAGATAGCGGTTATGGCATCTTATGGCATATTATGGCAAGATTATGAAACGCCGAAACCTGTTTGCTGTTCTGCCTTCGAGAACAAACACAGCGTGTACGAACTCGTGAAAAAGAGGTGCAAAAAAATATTGCTGTACTCGTGGAATGTAGAAGGAAACTTAGTAAATAGTAGTACAAAGTCGTGACGAACTGGAACAAGAAAGTACGTACGACCGTACTAGTGGAATGTTGAAGTTGAAGAAAACGTAGTCGATAGTTGTGGCGGGAAAACGATACAGAAGAAAATGCCATACTCCTGGAGGGTTACAGAACGCGCACCAGAAAGTTCTTGTTCGCAGAGTGAATGAAATAAGAAATTAAATGAAAAGGAGTTGTGGCGTAAAACAGTGGAGGCAAGTTATGAATTTAAATTTATCTTTTTCCGAAACTGGTGCAGACACTCTCTCTGAGACCTAAAAATTCCTGGCGTTGAAACAACGTCATCATTAGACTAGGGCTATTTGCTCACTGACCTTATTAATACCAGGTTGTGCTAATACGCTACAGGGCGTTTTTTCCCTCAGGAATGCAGTAGGAAGAAGAACCGAACATTTGTAGAAAAAGACTATAGCTGCCTGATACGAATAGGGTTATTGAACAAAAAGTGCGAGAAGGGGAATGTGTCACGCCGAACAAACTGAGAACCGCTGCTGGGAGGTTCACACGACTCGACAATTAATGAGACTCTTTACAGAACACTAGGACGGACGGATGTACATCCAACCGATATGATGAATGACGAGGTGAAGAATTTTTTCCTTTTTCTTTGGGAGGGGGTGGGGGTCAAGTAAAGTGAGAATCAACTAGACCACGACTACAGTCAACCACAGATTATCAACGTTTTGGCATCAGAGTTGGAAGGCACATGTAACTATTGCGATTCTCCACCCCCCCCCCACCTCAGTTTAGGGCCTGTTCCCCTGCAATGGAGTATAAATTAAGGATGCTGCTATTCGAGTACCACAAGCATTCACCTGGTTCTTGAGGAAGCGAACGCATGCAAGCGCAGCACTCAAACATCCCGCCACGGCCAAAACGTGTAAGGCAGTCAATCATTATACAGTATAATTACCTTACACTGTATCTTAGCGCTTCATTGAATGACTCTATCTTTCATTTCTAGTAGGAATAGCACTATTAGATACCTATTATACATGATGAGCAATACAGTGAGAAGTCAATAAACTATAAAAATTCAGTCATATTTGTTACCAGGTGTACGATAAGACGAGGTATTTCACGAGATATCTTATTTTTAGAAAAGAGTTTAAGTCTTACGGGTTAGTACGCAAGTAAATATAAGGCAGAGAATGCGCTATACCATAGTCTTTACTTGCAGGGGTTCTGTACCACGCGCCGGTCAGAGTCGCGATGATTTTCAGAACAATTTCTAACTTTCTGTTAACATCAGATATTGGCAATTCTAAGGAATTTGTCACTTGCGATCGGCTCCTGCTTGAGTGTTCCACGAAAAAGCTGCTCCGTAGCTAATGCACTGATACAATCAAGTTTGAACTCATACTTAAGGTCTATGAAGCTCGTTATTACGCGTCCAGATGAGCGGTTTGAAGTCTGTTCCAGGCTGGGGCTTCTTTGGCTTCCAGGTGGTGGGCTTCCAGCGGTGAGCCCGCGCATTCACACATGAGAACCTGCACTGTTTTTGTAATTACGACCATAAAAGTTTTATAACCTTCAATTATGCGTTACTTCTCGTAAAAATAGTACTGTTTGTAACGTCTACAAATGTGTACAGATAGTTTATACACTGCAAACCATTTATCGGGCGGCTTCAAAACGCTCCCGTAAGAATACCATAATGGAAGTAACCATATATGGTCACTTGCAGGGTGAAGATCTAGTGTAACCTAAATACGCAACAAAACATGCTTGATTGAGCTCAAAAAATGTAAGTACAGTATATAATTCTTTGTATTAAATGTATAGTAGGGCAGAGATTGAACTTCTCTGTTCCTACTATAAGAAAATAATTCAGTCATAAATATTTGGGAGTCTAGAGCAGTATACTGCATGGGTCGGCTTTACTGTCGGGCGAAATTAATATTTCGAGGCTTGACTTGTATGGAACATTAGAAAGGAGCGTCGGTTCTGTCGCTTCGGATCGCGTTGCAAGTGTTAGCAATTCGAATACGTTAAGCCAACTACACGTGCGTAAATAATACACACGTAACAACAAAACAAGTAAATTCCTATATTATGAAATTATATAACAATTTAGATATTTTCGGTTTACAAAAGTTTTCGTACAACACAAAAACACGATTTTAAAACAAAACATTTTCGTGGCGTAGTCTTTGTTCAGACGGCAATTAAGCTCTATATTTCTTCAACCAATCCTTGTCATGTTTCCTGAAGGATTTTAGCATATTCTTCCTTACAGATTTCATCGAATTCCGGAATGGACTTCGGCCTCCTTGCATTAATGTTTAATTTCAGGAATCGGCACAAATTTTCTATCGGATTCAAATCCGGATACTGGCTTGGCCATTCTAGTTGTTGTACCTACATGATTATCGGTGAACCATTTCTTCGTGGTTTTCGTCATATGTCTTGGGTCATTGTCCTGCTGAAAAACGAATTCTTGCGGTAGCCCGAGTTTTTGAACCGACGCATGCAAATGTTCCCTCAAAATGTTCTGATACATGTGAGCGACCATTCTCCCTTCCATGATATCAATGTTACCTGTTCCACGTGATTAGAAGCATCTCCAAATTATAACGTTACCACAACCAAATTTCACAGTGGAAATGGCGTTTTTTGTGCGAATGCCGTTCCGTCCTTTAATTCCTCCACACATGGTTCTTTGAATTTCGTCCAAATAGCTCTATTTTAGTCTCATCCGACCACAACACGTTTTCCCAGAACGGCTCAGGCTTGTCCTTGTTCTCATGGGCGAATTTCAGATGAGCTTCCCTATTTCGTTTCGACAGCAGGGAAGTTTTGCGAGGAGTTCGACAGCTTAGACGGTTTTGGTGCAGCTCGTGGTTTATTGTACGAAGCCTAACGTTTGTCCCTACTACTAGCAAGTTCTTTTGAAGCTCTTTGCGAGTATTCATTGGATTTTCGGACACTTTCTTGGCCATTGTTCTTGAAGCTCTGGGGGAAGTCTTCTGCAGCCTGCCAGGTCTTGCTTGGTTTTCAACGGTTTCCGAACATTTAAACCTTTTGATGAATGAACCGATTGTGGTAAACGGTATTTCGAGTGTCTGTGATACTTGCGTATAACTTTTCCCTGATTTCCATTCTTTATTAATCAACTTTTTTAAAGAATTCGTTAGCACCTTGCTTTTCGCCATGGTTACAACCTTCTTCTAAGATGTCGCACGAAATAATGACCCCAAAGTTGTTCAAGAACTATTGTAGACGTTTAACGTAAAATCTAGAAGGGTTCTGGAAAGTTTTTGAAGAGTCAAATCAATTTAAAATGAAAAAAAATCGTTTCGTACGAATACATTTTCGACCCCAGATATGTGAAACAGTATATAATTTATATAATTCATTATAATTTTTAGTTTTGTTGACGTATATCACTTGATAACGCTTGAATACTTAAATACCTGCAGTAGCACTAGACTAGAGCGTCTGACTTTGACTCTCAAGGCCGCAGGCTCAAACCTCGCTCCCAGCTAGGCAAGATCTTTGCGCGCTTGATGTGATCGGTCAACATCCGGTCTGCATACTGTGGGTTTACTGACCTTCCCTAGCAATGGAGAGGGCTGGGTGATCGCAGTTATTGTCGTATGAAGTATTCCGCCACTGGTGCCATAGCTCTAGACATCTGTGGTCGACTGCAGTCGTATATTCTTCTGGGACTTGTAGGTCGATATCTGCAGCACAAGCCAGTGCATGCGGGTTTCTAAGTTGAGGGTACGGTAAAGTTGACTTTACCTTTTTTTTACTGTATCAATATATTTATTTTTGGTTTGCTAGATTTTTTAAACAAACAATTTCATGGTGTACGAATATTTATTTCTCCCCACTGTATTTATGTTAGTTTTTAGAGTGTTGGCTGGGTTAGGCTAGGTTAAGTAGGTCATTCATTTCTTGTCAATCTTGTAAAACGGAACAAGTACCTAGTTCTGTTCAAAGGTAGGCGGGAAACAAACAATAAAAAATGACCTACCGTTAGTGCTTGTTGTCAGTTCTTTTGCCTCATCCCCTTCTTCAAAATCCCCATCCCCCATCGGAAAGTTGAATACGATTATCGGATATTATGTGATGTCGCGCCTGTATAGAGATCGGAGTAATCACANATCGCAGCTATTTAGTGGGGGGGGGGGAGGAGAACGTGGGCCTTATGTAATGAGATGAAGGAATGATTTAGTGCAGAACCTGTTAATATTAGTTGTTTCCTCTATGCACGTGCCTGTTACTTACGAAACAATACCGCTGGAAAGGAGAAGAATAGTATCAGCAAAACTTCTATTGAGTGTATACTTGACGTATATACGAAATAACACATTCCTCTGAGCGATGATCCAGAAGGGCTGTATCACGGAAAAAATATAATAATAATTATAAGAACGGCAGGGCCGATATACAGGACGGCGATATCTAATACTGAATATTTAACGCACTGGATACCATTTTCCACTTTATAACATGTTTTAAGACCTGATTATTTATCGCCTTACGAAATATTGCTGTACTACCATTCTTAACACCGTTTGAGAAACTGGATCTAATTATTTTATTTAAATTGCTGAATCCATAAATTAGAGACAACTCGTTTTAACCCGTCATAGCATATCAGAAACTTAGCTACCAAAAGTACGATGGAACAAAGTACTTCGTGTTGATTAGAGGAATTGTTTAACAAGACCTAGTACGTTAAAAGGTTGAGTAAAACTCAACTTCAGGAGAAAAAAAAACCGTGAAGGGAAGCACGTTTCAGCAGCAACTTAGCACCTCTTAAAAGTGCGCCGAACCTGAATTTTTTGCCTGCGTTTGAAGGTATAATTGCGGAGCTTTTATATTGAGGCAAAAACAGGGCAGAAAACTGGGGTAATTTTTATTGGACGTCGCACAATCGCTGCGCTGGACCGTCAAATGTCATCGATAAGCGCGGGGCTGCAAGTCGCGCCGGGCTGTTGATTTTCAAGATTTCTTTGTATTCTCCGGCAATGGCTGCCGCGCATGCGCGTAGACTATCGGCGCGCTGAAATTGTGTAACGTGCGCTGGGCAAGTGATAAGAGTACTGGCGTACGTAGCTTTTCCTGTAGCCAGAAATTTAAGGTTTCGAAATTGTGTAACGTGCCCCGAGCAGTCGTGATAAGAGCATTGGAGTACGCAGCTCTCCACTGTAGCTGAAAATTCAGAGTTTAGAAACTGTGCTATACGTGCGCTGGGTACCTGAAACAAGTACTGGCACTCGTAGCTTTCCGTTGTAGTTGGAAATTCAGAGTACCGAGCTTGACCCAAGTGTGCTGGTTAGTAGGCGGCGAAACACGGCACATAGGAACCGAGTATTTTCTAACGCAGTTTAAGATTTTAGTATGACAGAGCTTTCGGAATTTTCAATAAGCGCTGAATTACTGAGGAGGCATTTCTGGTTGTTCCGTCAAGAACACTGGCCTCAAGTGATCGCTGAGCACTAGTGGAGAGTTAGGACCTCCTCGAGATGTGCATACGGCGAAGAACTCGAGCCGAATAGGTTTGATTTGTTCGGAAGTTCAAACTGGAACCTTAGATAGGAACTCACTTGTTGGTTTCCCCAAGTCAACTTTTTGTTTGGCGCAGGGTAGACTAACAAGAGATGAAAGAGGGACTATGGAGCGTTGGATTCGCTACTTTGAATCGTGTTGCGGGTGTTAAAAGCAACTCAAGTACGTTTGAGATGATAGGAAACAACAGCTCGCGGGAAACTAACTTCCTGCAAGTCTCGAGGATAATCAGTTAAGGGTTTACACCTGAAACCTACTTCAATGGATCAAACTGAGCTCGTCAGTTTGAAGCTCCGGAGTGTATTTTGTGGGTGGTTCGATGGCACCCTAAATGTACGCATGCGTTATCGACGGACGGGCGAAACTGAACTTTCGAGTCTTGACTCTTCCGGAACGCTCGACGGGTGTGCTGGGTTTGCTCTTTTGAATCGCAGTTGAGGCGCTGCACCAGACTCTGCAACCCTTGTGACTTCCGGAAACTGAAACTTGCTTCGTGAAATTGAGCTTTCGGCGGCCTCATACGTAATCGAATTCCTTTCAACACATCAAACATGATTCAAAATGACAAAGCAGGCCCTCCTCTCGGTATTTCCGAGCAAGTCAAGTCTTTTGGCTTAAGTTTAACTCGACTGTGAAGAGCCACCCAATGACACCTGCAACATTTAACGAACTATTTGGCACCCAAAAATTTAGATAGCAGCCGAGTGAGTGAAAATGATAGCAAGTTTTTACATGTCCTCCCACTCCATTCGTACCATTCTATAGGCAACTAGAGCACTCTGAAAGCGCATGCCTCCGCCAAGCGAGGCAACGGTAGCAAAAAATTCAAACTGACTCTGAAGCCATTATTTTCTTTGTATCAACTCGAAAATCGAATCATTTGTGCCTTTTGATAGTAATATCTGCTTGTGCAATTTTCGTGAAGATCCGTTCATAAGTTTTTGAGTTATGCTGCTAACAAAGGTTATGACAAACATAAGTCAAACATACAAACAAACGAACCGATCTGCACCAAAATTCAATCATTTATGTCTTTTAACATTACTAACAACCCTATAAATTTCATAAAGATCTATTCATTATTTTTTGAGTTATTGTGCTAACAAGCATAAAATTAAAAACAGTGACAAACGAACGAACGAATAAACAAACGGATCATTACAAAAATTTGGGCATCTACTTTTTGCTATATACCTAACAATTCATTTGCATATCATAAAAATC
Organism: Parhyale hawaiensis; assembly: GCA_001587735.2. Taxonomy (NCBI): domain Eukaryota; kingdom Metazoa; phylum Arthropoda; class Malacostraca; order Amphipoda; family Hyalidae; genus Parhyale; species Parhyale hawaiensis. The sequence continues at coordinate 758,448 of LQNS02276481.1, read as the reverse complement.
CGTCCATAACTTTTTTGAGTTATGGCATTGAGAAAAATAAGGCAAACAAACAAACAAACAAACAAACAAACAAACAAACGGATGAACGGATCTTCACCAAAAGTTAATCATCTGTTTCTCCTATCATACCTAACAATCCCTGTACTTTTCGTCAAAATCCGTCCATAACTTATTGAGTTATCTTGATGGCAGACAGACAGACAGAGAGCCAAACCCGACGAAAACAAAACCTCTTTGGCAGAGGTAATAATATGTTAGTAGATATCCATGCTCTAAACACACATTTATAGGTCATAGCCGCAGGCAGTTATTAGTTTTCGAGACATTGGCATATTAATTTCAAGGATATACATGTATCGGTACCACAACGCAGTTTCAAATTTGAGGTTACATTATTCATAATTGTAAATGCCTATTTTTCACTTTTTTTGCCCATTTTGTACAAATTTCACCATAAGGCATTAATGAACCTAACGTGTTGTAACCAATGCTACCCAACCCAAGCTGTTCTAACCTGACATAATCACAGGTAATCTGACCTCACCTAGTTTCACCCAAACTTATCAAAAACCTGCAGTACAAACAATTTATAAAACAATTATCGGCTTGTGATATAATATATTGTAATTAGGCGGAGTTAATTCTCGCTGTGCAAGGTCCTGGTATATGTAATGTTGAATATTTCATATCAATGTATCAAAAACTAAAAATTTCCGTCGGCTGCAAGTTGCAACTTCGGGTTGAGTGCATCAAAAGTTGCCAGAGAAATGGAATAAAATTGCTGGGCAGGAGCGTATGCTCAAGTAAAAAATACTGAATAAATTAACTTGTGCAGAACTACTTTATCGGAAAATCAAAGACGTTTATTAGATGGTTGAAGAGAGCGGTGTTGGATAATATCGAATAATCACCTAAATTTTCTGATGAAGTTTAACTAAAAGACGATTCTCTGTACTCACGTGTGCTGAGGGCCTGGATGGTCGAATGCTTCAAATGAATTTGCTGTCAGGGAGAAGAATCCTGTCGTACTATTTTGAATCTAGAGAGTTCGATGGCGTATAAAACGATGTACACGCGGCAAATGGTCTTCTAGCACCTTAATGGTCTAACCTAACACATTTTTGTTGACACCGAGATCTGCGGACGGTAGAGCAAATCCCTTATTATAAAAATACGTAGACATTATGGACAAACGGTGCAAAACACAAGAGTTAGGGGGTGTTCGATATGTCGCCGAGATTAAGTTTTCGCGATTTGATTTATCTGCAACTACAGATTGGCGTCTTGGCTTCGCCCCCTTTGAGTTGCGTTGCAATCCGATTACGGTTAACATGACAGATAACTCCATTTTGCGGACTGAGGTTTGGGAAGACTCCTAGGCAATCGATTAACCCTTTCTCTCACAGCGTGGTTCGTGTACAACATGTCCAGTAGTGCCATTTCTACGGGAGGGGAGGACTAATTAATGAGAGTAAGGGTAAACGGCCAACCTCCGAATATTCAAATCAACGGTTCGAAGACAGCGCACCTGTCTAACGTTCCGGAGAAGTCAAGCCTAGATAGCTAAATTTCGGCGGCCACTGAAACATGCCCTAAGTTTCTTAATGAAGGCAAGCTCACAATTTGTCGCCACAGCGATTTGAGACAGCCAACAATATACATCCCATGTTTCCAGTAGCATTTAATCCTTTCACAACAGACTGTTCCCATTTGCATTTAGAGACTACTAAAAATTATCGTAAGAGGGCATTGTTGCTTCTTAAAAAATAACACCATGTAGTCCCTTCTTTATTCATAGTTTAATTTTGTGACCAGTTCGAAAATGAATTACTTTCACCATAACGTAATAATTTTTAACTCGAGCGTAAGAAGTTAAGGCTTGAGAATGCTACAAACAGTTTCAGCTTCAAAACACCAAACGAGCGTTGCAAACACCTCACCACCTCCTAACGCAGTCACTTCCCGTGAAGTGAACTGCGAGGTCAGCTGCGCCAGGTCTTATATATACGCTTCTTGCATTCCTGTGCTTCAGGCTTTCCTAACCGCTTCACCAGTAGATATAAAAAAATACGTCGTGTTTCATATTAGTTTACTTGTGCAGCTTACGGACAAAAATGGGGATAAAAAAGTATTTCAATCAACTAAGGAATTACAACTCAAAACACACGGTGTTTTGAGAGAGGAAAAGAGAGGGACACATAAAAATAATAATATTAATAATTTTATTGAAATCACCGTATACATTTAAAATCATTACGTATACAAAAAATAACGAAATGAGTAAGGCTTGGCATTATGTTCTACGAATGAAACCAAGCCCATTGCTAGTTAAGATAAACTATTCGGGCAAAAAAACACTTTCACACATATATAGTCAAAAATACAAATTGCAAGTTATTCAAACAAGGTCTAGGAAGCGCGACGCAAGCCACTCGCCATTCACCAGCTCAAAAAAAAAAGAAGAGCAAGATGTCATCAATAGACTGGGGGCGAAGTTCTACCCAACAGGTTGGACTCTGTTTGAAGGTCAGACAGTGGAGCAGATTTTAATCTATATAATTACATAAAATTTTAGACATTGACCCTGAATCTATTATCCTTGAGACTTTCGAAGCTCAGTCTTGCTTCTTAAAATGCAGTTTTCACACGTCCCAAGCGGAATCGGGCTGTTCCCAACTCACAAAGATATGAACCAACCAAGTCGAGCCTGCGGGACTTGAATTCACCACAACGGTCGATGACGGCAATAGCATTGCGATATAAACTTGAAACCCATACACGAGGGCGTTCCCATGCTCAATGAACGTGAATGGGCGCAGCAAATCGGGAGGAAGACGAAAAACATAGCAGGAGCATTTAAATAAATAAATGTGAAGATGTAAGCATTAAAAACTACATTTTACAGCGGTGCTAAAGCAATCACATTGATATAGAAAAATTCTTTCCTGTAGATTCAAATGTTAAGCCAAAAAAAAGAGTGTTTTGACCCTGCCAATATTTTTAAAAGATCTCACCCGATTCCATTAAACAATATTGGCTTTCTTACAAATTAAGATCAAATTTTTGAAAGCTGAGTCGCCTAAACTGCTGAAAAAGTTTACATATCAGCGTTGGGTGCGACGCAGTTAATTAATGAGTGAGCTAATGCCATATCCAAATAGCTGACGGAAGATCCAGAAGCTGCTAACGCCAGATCCTAAAGCTGCTAACGCCAGACCCAAAAGCTGCTAACGCCAGATGCAAAAGCTGCTAACACCAGATGCAAAAGCTGCTAACACCAGATCCAAAGCTGCTAACGCCAGATCCAAAAGCTGCTAACGCCAGATCCAAAAGCTGCTAACGCCACATCCAAAAGCTGCTAACGCCACATCCAAAAGCTGGTAACGCCAGATCCAAAAGCTGCTAACGCCAGATCCAAAAGCTGCTGATGCCACATCCAAAAGCTGCTAACGCCACATCCAAAAGCTGGTAACGCCAGGTCCAAAAGCTGCTAACGCCAGATCCAAAAGCTGCTAACGCCAGATCCAAAAGCTGCTGATGCCACATCCAAAAGCTGCTAACGCCAGATCCAAAAGCTGCTAACGCCAGATCCAAAAGCTGCTGATGCCACATCCAAAAGCTGCTAACGCCACATCCAAAAGCTGGTAACGCCACATCCAAAAGCTGGTAACGCCAGGTCCAAAAGCTGCTAACGCCAGATCCAAAAGCTGCTAACGCCAGATCCAAAAGCTGCTAACGCCAGATCCAAAAGCTGCTAACGCCAGATCCAAAAGCTGCTGATGCCACATCCAAAAGCTGGTAACGCCACATCCAAAAGCTGGTAACGCCAGGTCCAAAAGCTGCTAACGCCAGGTCCAAAGGCTGCTAACGCCAGGTCCAAAAGCTGCTAACGCCAGGTCCAAAAGCTGCTAACGCCAGATCCAAAAGCTGCTAACGCCAGATCCAAAAGCTGCTGATGCCACATCCAAAAGCTGGTAACGCCAGGTCCAAAAGCTGCTAACGCCAGATCCAAAAGCTGCTAACGCCAGATCCAAAAGCTGCTGATGCCACATCCAAAAGCTGGTAACGCCAGGTCCAAAAGCTGGTAACGCCAGATCCAAAAGCTGCTAACGCCAGATCCAAAGGCTGCTAACGCCAGGTCCAAAGGCTGCTAACGCCAGGTCCAAAAGCTGCTAACGCCAGATCCAAAAGCTGCTAACGCCAGATCCAAAAGCTGCTAACGCCAGATCCAAAAGCTGCTGATGCCACATCCAAAAGCTGGTAACGCCAGGTCCAAAAGCTGGTAACGCCAGATCCGCATACCTGCTAACACCAGATCCAGATAGTTGAAATAGTTTACTCATCAGGGTCGGGTTCGACTCAGTTCTTTATTAACGCCAAATTCAAAGGTTCAACATTGTTCCTTAATGCATTCCATAATGAATGTACTAACACCCGCTCCAATTATTGAAAGTTGTGTTATAATACGTTTTACAATGAGCGCGCTAACGCCAGATTCAACGTCTGTCCAAATACTCAATTTTATCTTAAGCCAATGAAAATGTTCCTGTTCCCGACAGGTGTGTTGGCTGCGGAATGGCAATTACCTGCGGTGCAGTAATTCCCATCATTCCCTCTCTCAGGTGACAGGAATTGTAGCAATTACTGTGCATTGCTGTCAGTGCTGCAGTGAAACAAAAGCTTATATCTCTCGTGTACAACCACAACATTACCTGCAGTGACGACGGAATGGCAGAGGTGGATTACAAACTAAAACTGGTGGCAAAACAGATGTGGAAACTTGGTTGGTTCATAAAGAAATGAAGAAGGTTCATGTGGTACTCTTTCGCGCTGTGTTGATAGGTACTTCAAAAGATCCTAATTCTTTGTTTTATCTTAGCAAACACAACTGGAGGTGTCTCAAAAAATTACTAAAATGTTATAGCTGCCATGAATGCTAGCTTTGCAAACCTCACCAGCGAAGTTTCACATTACTCATTCGAAGTATTGGCGACTAGCCTCTAAGGAATTTGCGCCCTTTTCCGTACTTGAAACAGACACAGCAGTATTGGGAGCGCTGTAATGTACGAACGGAGCGCAAAACGCTAACGTTATTTCGTCAGAGGAAAATTCGCCCTGCTTCACTGATATACGCTATAGGGGCACATTTCATGGGTGCGATGAAATCCACACCAATTTCTTAAGGGAAATTTATGGGCAGGAATTACTTTGTTTGTGAAATTAACTCTTCATTAGCGTCCCCAGTTAAATTTGCACTAAGCATTCAATTCAGTCTAACGCACTTGAGAGCCTTTTTCCATCTCCATTTTGTGGCTATATCCCGATTCAAAATTCATGGACTATTACTCGATATTATCCGATGCCGGCTCATCGTATGCTCGTAGACATCGAATATATGCTTCCGATTTGCCGTTTGGTGTTGAGAAACAAACTTACATATTTACCTCCGCCAAGAAGGTTACGTTTTCGTCGTGTTTGTCTGTCTGTCTGCCTGTCAGTCTCCTGTTTATTTGTCTGTCACCAAGATAACTCAAAAAGGTATGAACCGATTTGGACGAAATTTACATTGATTGTTATGTATGTTAGGAAGAACAGATGATTAACTTTTGGTGAAGATCCGTTCATCCGTTGGTTTGTTTGTTTGCCTTATTTTTCTCAATGCCATAACTCAAAAAAGTTATGGACGGATTTTTATGACATGCATATGAGTTATTAGGTATATAGCAAAGTAGATGCCCAAATTTTTGTAATGATCCGTTTGTTTGTTCGTTCGTTTGTTTGTCACTGTTTTTAATTTATGCTTGTTAGCACAATAACTCAAAAAATAATGAAGGGATCTTTATGAAATTTATAGGGGTTATTTGTAATGTAAAAGACATAAATGATTAAATTTTGGTGCAGATCGGTTTGTTCGTTTGTATGTTTGACTCATGTTTGTCTTAACGTTTGTTAGCAGTATAACTCAAAAAGTTATAAACAGATCTTCAAGAAAATTGCACAAGTTGTTATTACTATCAAAAGGCACAAATGATTAGATTTTGGAGTTCATACAAAGAAAATCATGGTTTCAGAGCCAATTGAATTTTTTGCTACCGTTGCCTCGCTTGGCGGAGGTATGCGCTCTCAGAGTGCTCTAGTTAGCGCTGGTCTCGATCGCTCGACGCTATCGCCTGCAGGTTATTACGACTTTAGGAAGGGACATGGGCGAAGACAAAGGATTATCGAACGTTTCAGTACCAAAATAAAGTCTTTGGGCTCCTCAGAAACTGATTTACTATCTTAGTTTTTAGGCTGCCGGGGATTTTGCTAGGGTAAATTTGCCGATGTCATCACGGTGTAGCCGAGGACATTATACTGCAGTGACGTAGAGATTAATGTTCTTTGTTTTTCTCTGGAATCTGATAATTTTGCTCCATCCACATATATTTTCTATACAGGCTAAAACCACCTTGATCATAACGTTATTAACGCATGAAAAAATGTAATAGTATTCCTATAACAATAAGTACCATATAAAGTGTGAAAAGTAATAAGAAGCTACCACATCTGAACCGTGACATCGGAACATGACTGTTTACATGATGTGTTGACGTTACTGTCGTAGCTTTATGAAGAGTAGGATAAGGAAGGCCTCGTCGGGCGAGGTCCGGTTGCCCAAGGTGTTGGTCATAAGGTGCTCCTCACAGGCCACTGATGAGCTGTCTAATAATGCAGCGTATCCCAGTTTTTATTTATTAAATTAGCATACGAGCCCGGGTATAGTAGCTATTATATATGAAGAACAGAACTTATACCACAGCTCCATCGTCCGTTTTCATCAGTCTGTGGTACCTCCACTGTCCAACATCCAATACTACATACAATAGGCCCCATGGTCCTTCTAACGTCTATTATCCATTACTAATATTGGCGTCTTGGTCTGTCCAGAGTTTAAGATCCAATACATATATGTATAGGCCCCATGGTCCGTCGCATGTCCAGTATCATAGCCTAAGCTCACCCCACTTCTGATGCCCCAAGGACTGCCATAAGACGCGGCGGATACAAGGAACCAATCAGCCGCTGCAGTGTCCAGTGCAGTTTAACGGTTATGACTGCGACGGCCGTGACGGCTGCTACGCTCTTGTGTCTGCCAACGGTCAAGGACGTCCTCACTCTAATGGAAATTTTGGCAGTTCCAGCTGCTGAGTTTGTTTTTCAACTGTTTGTTTCCCTATCCCATAAGACTCAATCGCAAATACCTCTCGACCTCAACCCTCTGTATTTTTTTAACGACTGCCGGTGTGTCTCAGTAACTGTGAGAGGACTGGGGGTTGCCTAATTTAGTTACGCAACAAAACTGTCTCATTATATTAGACAGCTGGTAACAGACGTACCAAGATGTCCATTCTCAATAGGAACCGAGACCAAGACGCCGGATATCAGGAAAATTGACGTTAAATTTTCGAATGACAGATGTTGAGTTTACCGACCCAAATTATAAAAGATTTTCATAATGTTTTAGGTAATCGAGAGTCAGTCGGACGCTCTCAACCATCTTCTGTTGCATGAAAAGACAGAAAAGCCGAATGTGTGACACAGCATCACCTCCCATCACATGAGTCAACTTTGTGTGACAGAACAAAAGAGACATTACTCGGACGCACAGGTTCAGAGAAGACACCTGCACTGTTCGCTATACAACCGCAAATCCGTTTCGCAACAGAGAGCTTTTATTTATTACAGACCGAGACAAACTGACTTCCTGACAGTGCGACACTTCGCGACTGTCAAATTATGCAAACTGAAATACCTTAAGGCGTGACTAGACGAGCGACATCGTCGCCGATTTCGATGGGAAAAAATTGTTGGATCGTCAAGCCCGCGACGACATTTCAATGCACACGTACCAGGAGGGAAGCACTCTTGCGGCTGCAATGCCCTATAGGGAAATGTTTTTAGGAATTGCAGGAAAGAGAAATGGTAGATATTCATTTAATACATTTTAATGTTTGTTTACACTTTTTTTTATCGTTGTTAATGGTACTCAGCGGCTGAATGTTTTGTACTTGAGGTGTACGTTACCTGTGAGTCTATCACCGTTGTAACCTCGAGATAAATGGCATTTTATACTCTTGACATTGCAGCTGCAATCGCCACCACTTAAAATAAAGTTTTAGGAAAAATTAAGTCGCTACATACCATAGTAGAGAATAGTTCACAGAGAAAACTGATCTGCAAGTTGTTTTTAATTGCTCGAAAGATGCGAAGAACATTGGCTGCCTGGATCCATCTGTCAGAATTCGCTCCTAAGGCAACTTTTTCGTCGAGTCTGGTGGAGCATTTGCTGGCAAAATGCCTCCATCAGCAATTTTTGCTTCTCGTCCGCATTGGGCTTTATTCCAGCAAAGCAATGAGAGACTTCTTATAGGGGGGTGAATGATAGCTTTCTCCTAGGACCTAGACCAGTATTAACGATAGTAGACATTGCCTGCAAGTGTGCTAACTTCGACGAAAACTCGAATTTCTTCCCTTATCTTGATTTCCCTTTTCTGACCTCCTGTTGCCATTCTGTACGATATCAGCGAATAAGTTGTCATCGATTGGCATGGCGGAATCCAACAGAGTCGAGCTCACTGGGGTTTATCGACCCAAAACTTCATATTGAAGCGTTAGTTGTGCCGCTTTGGCTTGAGCCTCAGGCGTAGTCACGATTCAATTATCTTTGAAGTCGACGTAACGCAAGCCTGCTTCCTGAAATGGAGTTTGTTCACTGGACGGCCAATGCACTTCCGGTGTAGCGGGGGTCAGGGGGGAGCGCGAACCGGAAGTGGGCGGGCCTGGGAAACCGGAAGTAGGTGGAGCCGGAACCTACCCTCAAAAAGTAGTATTTCGGTGCTTTACCCACTGCTAGTGGCGGAACCAAATTCAAATTCATTGCTGAAGTTCCGGACAAGTCAATCTTAGTGGGCTTAGCTCAACCTCGACTTTGTTGCGCTAATCGATAGTACCTAACTGTTGAAGCTGCCCAACTGAACTTACCTAGATATCCTCTATACGAGTACATGCCTACTGTACGTGTGGGCTGCTAAAGGAAGTGGTATTTGTACGCGCCCCACAGTAATGCTGCGCATAACTGGGGTAGCCATTAATTCCCAATGGCTAAATGGGCGACAACGTAGACATGAAAAAAGCTAGAGCACTCTGAGAGCGCATACCTCCGTCAAGCAAGGCAACAGCAAAGAAAAATTCAAATTGGTACTGAAATTATGATTTCCTTTGTATCAGTACCAAAATCTAATAATTTGTGCCTTTTGATAGCGATAGCTGCTTCGGTAGATTTCTTGAAGATCCGTTCATAATTTTTCGAGTTATGTAGCTAACAAACATTCGACAAATACAGTATTAGTCAAACACATACAGACAAACCGATCATCACGAAAATTTGACCATTTGTGTCTTTTAGCATTTCTAACAATTCCTGTAAATTTTATGAAGATCACTTCACATTTTTTAGTTATTTTGCCGACAATCATATACTTGAACAAAGAAAATAAAAACGAATCAACCAACAGATCATTGCAAAATTTACTCATTTACTATCTGTGATATATCTAACAATTCATGAAAACCTCATAAAAGTCCGTCCATAATATTTTTGAGTTATGGTACAAATAAAAAAAAAGAGACAAACAAACGGTTGAACGGATCTTCTCTGCCAACACGTCTAAAAATCCTTGTAAAGTTTGTAAAGATCCATCGATACTAATGAGACGAACAGAATAACAGTCAAATAGAATAACAGACCAAAAGAATAATACACAAATAGAATAACGGACGAACAGAAAAACAGGCCCACAGACAAATAGACAAGCAGGAGGAAGACAGACATACACGACAAAAACATAACCTCCTCGGCGGAGGTAGTTTACCCTAAATCTTACATTGAACTGATATCATCTTGTTAAGGAGTTTAGGAAAACGGAATTTATGCAATTGTAAAAACAATGAAGGTTATAATGTAGCTATCGTCTCACCATTTTCATGCCAAATGGGAAAGCTTATCTCGATTACAGCGTGTCAAACGAAATCGCTTTTGTTCTCCATACTACAGAGCGATACAAGGGAGCTAACCGCATTTCCAACTAAAATAAATTCCTAAAAATCGTTCTCATTCGATTTAGAATTTGAACTTTTAAAGAAATGCCAAGGATAGTCCATCGTCTTCATTGCATCGCAACCGCTGTTTCCAAACTCGCTTTCTTTTACTAGCCGCAGGCCATTCCTGATGCAAGAATTTATTCGGTTACCCCCAGTTAAAACTTCCGTTTTTAAAAGAACAGTGCCGGAAAAATTAGGGCATAGCAGCAGAAGAAGAAAAAATTGAGCAAACGGAATCGTTAATCAAACAACCAAATGTAAAGACTGTCCACATGCGAAGGCGGGTGAGAAAAGATACAGAGTAATAATGATCACCCAACACCAGTTTCGCCACCGCTCTGCAAGAAAACTACACCGAAAGCAATTTTCCTTTCTACGTTAACGATCCCCGTCGTGCACAAAAATGCCACGTCAGCTAATTGTGATGCCACCGTTTCTGGAGTTTTGGATAAAGCTTTTCTCTCTCACAAATGTGTTTTTCGTGCGGCTGTGATTAACAGAAGTCATTTCGCTTCATCTAACGAGCCCTCCAAAACACAACGTTCGCGGAAAGGCTGACCATTAGAGAGATGACTGGCGGTATGACGCAGTGGTGGTTGCAGATTTAGGCCTGTTCAAGTTGAACACAAAACGGTCGAAGAAAGGTGACTTAGAAAGAAATAAAGCAGTCAAAAAATAATTTGAGAAATATTTTGTCTAAGAAATTGGGTTCGTTCTATTGGGTGAGCAAAATCGATCTAAGCCAAGACCACTCAACTTGAGCTGTTTGGAACTGCATACAGGAATCTTGGAATCGCGGACCACCTACACGCTGAGTCCAAGATGCTGACGATAGATCAATCCCTCGCCCTCCAGTGCCGTCAATACCTCGTCTCCTCCCTCCGTCCCGAACACCCAGTCCACTCAGTTGTCA
>LQNS02276481.1:728526-740206 GCA_001587735.2 Parhyale hawaiensis | reverse complement strand
CTGAAGCAAATTCATGCCGAAAGCTTGGGCACATTAAAAATATTGTCTTGAAGAAGTTTTTATTTAACATCATGGAATAAGAATTACCAAGACGTCCTCTATTCTAAGCAATTATCGGTATTATACCTTAAGAGAAACTTTTAGAAATTGTTTTTAAATTGCGTGAGGGACCATAACTACAGTATAACAATATTTTGTTAAGGTCCCTAAAGAATAAGACCCATATCGACATATTATTGCGCTTCACAAATTTAAGTTTGTTTAAAGACCTATTGGAAATTTAAGTTTGTTTAAAGACCTATTGGAAATTTAAGTTTGTTTAAAGACCTATTGGAAATTCATTAGCACTTATCCGATGTTTGTGAAGGGCGGCATTGAATAGGTTCGATAGGTTGATTACACACCGATGCAGTTAAAAAAATCAAGAACAACTTTAATTAGAGTTCAACTCAATGATATATCTGCATAGTCATGAGAAAGGCAAGATTTGCAACATTTCGGCATCTAATAATTAACCACAAAATTTTAAACGGGATCGTTGCCAGGTTAGTCCACTCTTTGCCTTGACTCAATTCAACGTATGACGTCAATATCTGCTTCTGTGACGTGAAGATGCGAGCATGTGACGTAACAGCCACGGCACGTACAGGTACATATCCCAGGTGTGACCACACCTGCGCACATACTCCTGCTATTCCTGACTGCCCATCAGTGTGAATAATGAATGATCCATGTGTCGGGAGTGTCATTCCTGCCNACAGCCACGGCACGTACAGGTACATATCCCAGGTGTGACCACACCTGCGCACATACTCCTGCTATTCCTGACTGCCCATCAGTGTGAATAATGAATGATCCATGTGTCGGGAGTGTCATTCCTGCCTGGCACAGGCTCTATATATTCTCACTGGCGGAGCCTGCTTTGATGTTGATAACGGCTTAGGGATAGCGGTGCTAGGTAGATTAATGTCCTGGTTGGAAGATTGATGAACTAGTTCGATTTCGATAACAACTTATAGATAGTGAAGCGAGATAGATCTATGTAGTGCATACTTGACAGATCAATGATTTACTTACTGAAACTGGGAAAATGTGAAAACGGGTTAGGTCTGGGGTAACGAAAAGTGACGCATTTACAAATAGTAAATTGAATTAGAGGCGGTAGTTATATAGTTGACAGTTTGATGAGGTAGATGCTGCATAACAACTGAATGGTATACCTAGTTCTTATAAGTATAAATTTCCGGACTGTATAGCTAGCAGGTTCGAACTCTGTCACTAAACGATAACGACTAGTAGAAAGTGGTGCTGCTAGGTATATATACATACTGTATAATGATGGACTACTCGATAGGTTGCAGAAATAGTTGACTACTGTGGCACACTTAGGCTGTTTAAAGAATATTGCAAGAGAATTTGTTGACAAATTAGTGCACGCAAGAGAATGTTTCGAAGATCTTATTCAATTGGAGAGGTTCTGTTTGCAATTGTTAGATCAGAGAAGGCTTACGCCAACGAGCCGAATTAGTATGAACTGGCGGCCCGGCTCTCGGGACCCGTGGAAATTCCACGGTTGATTTTCGTATTTTTTTTTTTGTCACCATACAAACCCTGCCTGGGTAAGAGAGCTGCATTGCGACGTTAATCACATGAAGTTGAAAGCGCTTGCACAGAAGCAGTACCGTCTACTTCAAACAGGCATATACGCATAACCATCAGAAGCTAACAAAAATGCATAATGATCCTTAGCACGTCGATATAAAAAATTTAGAGCATATATTAAGGAGAAACACGAACCACAATTAAGCCAACAGAGCTCTCACCTTCCTAACATGAAAAATCTAATACTCAAGATGAAGTGACCGCCTGCTAATCAATGACACTCTAACATTTTCATCCTTTCCCAAACTTTAGTAATGATTATTGAAAACCGCATCAAAAGTTTAGAAAATTTTCAGTACCTATATACTTCCAGCCCACACAAAATGGAAAACCTTTCTGCCTTTCAAAAGGTAGAAGCCTATGTGCGGCGAATTATCTTAAGGAAAGCAGGAACACCAGCTGCTTCAAGAGTAAAAATCCCACACAGGTAATGTCGTCAGACGATATTTTCTCGAGTAACAATAAAATAAAGCAATCATCTGAATCCCTATAAGTAACTTCACATGCTAAGCCATTAGCTACACGATAAACACTCAAGATATTTTTGTCAAAAGTTTGTGAGCGCCCTTAATATATTTAAAATTAGCTCTAAACGTTCCCAAGGCTTAGGGAAATAAAAAGAGTTCTCTTACTGCAAACACTCTGCATATGATGCTCTTACATAGATAGTTACATTTCTAAACATTTCGCATAGTTGCCTAAAGAATTTAATGATACCGTTTGGTTTATAGGTACTTACAAAAACTAATTTTTCTTGAAGTTATTTGATAATCATTCCACACTAGCAACCACCATAGTACGTTCGTCGTCAATACGGTAGAAGCGAATAACAGAGTTCCTTAAATAAAAATCAGAAACCCGGCTTCATGCCCTTTAAATTTTCAACAACTAAAACGTCTCATAATTTGGCGAAAACAACGCTTGAGAGCAGAAGTATTTTAGTTCCCTTCCTGATCAACATGCAAAGGAGTAGCTACGGAACGGTAATCAGCCCTTAAAAAATTGCATACCCTAAATCTTGCATCTTTTCATTTCTACCGTGCATGACTTTTCAAGTTTGGTCCTGATATGATAGTATCTCGGTAGAGGGCCCAGTTGTAAAAAATGACGATAGTAATTATGTCATTGAGCTTATTGTTCCAGTTCCCAGTAGTCTATAGGTTTTTTGTAAAATAGGTCTCATCCCTGCAGGTCTGATCTCCATTAATGAAACGCAAGTTGTATAGCAAATATCCCCCCTGCAAGAGAAGGCGCGAATAGCAGCTTGGAATTGGTCAAATGTTGACTGCACCAAGAAAATATAGTACAGTCAAAGAATTCATCCGAAAGACTTAACGCTTCCGTATCCTGGATACCAGGCGACTGTGGAACTCAGGCGTCGAAATTTGGCTGCAATGCATGTAAATCTACAATATAATAAAGACCGACGTGTATTTATCGATATGTTTATTTATTTATCGGTTTATCCATTTTCTGTCACGCTTTAACAAAACAGATAGGCGGAAATTAGCCCAGGTTGGAGGCTCTGGTCGTCCTCTCAAGTTCCACTGAAAACTGTTAGGTAGAAAATAGACCGGGTTGCAGAAGATGGCAAACGTATCTTAATCAGGGACACTTGAAATTCCAACAATGAAGGCATCGCAGGATTAGTCTGATTTGTACCAGTATTAGCTTCTCCATACATCGAATCTATGGTAAAGTCTCGGGCGACCTTATGTCTGAATGCACTTCTTGCATTGCCGAAGTTGAAATCGCAGCCCTGAAGATATATATCTGAAGCTTCCATTGGCACTCGCATGCATCGTGATTCGTAGTTTCTTCCCACAGATGATATGGTTGCTTCAGCTATTCTCCCAAATTTACTTCAAAGGTCGATGAAACAGCTTTCACTGAACAAAAACCCCTGGACCTGTATAAGCTAGCTTACCGTATCCACAATACCGAATCTGAGCTATTACTTTGAGCGTTGCTGATCGGGCTGCAATAAGCCATGTATTTTCTCCATTTCAGAGAGAAAAAAAAGTTCCGATACTGAGCGGCTGTGAATCCGTAAACGCTCATCTCAGGGTGCTTAGGTTAGCAGTTGTAATAGCGAATGTATTTTCAACGAAGAAGATCATCACAAATTCTTCGCTGTCATTTTATGACAGCGCGGGGCCTCTAGTTGAATATAAAAAGGCATCTCCCTAGGCTTGAGCTTTGTACGAGGAATAGAGTATTCGTGCCACCATGTTCCGTAACAATTTGCATATATTGCTATATATAATTACGACTTAAATATAATAGATTGAAACGAACTTCAGGAAAGCAAGCGCGTACGCAACACGTCTCGTGCGTGTACAGCTTAATGAGAGGAATGCGAGACAGGTGTCTGGTGTGCGTAATTAGTGCGAGCTGATTAGTGCACACCAGGTATACGCCAGGGTAATGTGGTACGTTGGTGCACTGAATTGTGCAATGGCACACCACTCACGGCGTGTCTCCTTCAATAATACACAGATACTTCAAACACAGACACTCAAATTGCATTAGTCTCTGAAACTTTCTTTAAATGTCTCTCCTGCAGAAGCTCCTATAAATATTTTTACAATTCTATTTACCAATCATAACATCATTAACTTGAATGTAAGCCAAATCATCTACATACTGATGTCAACACGATCAGAGTATAATTTTTAGAACTATGCTAAACTAGAAGTGCCTCCGAGCCCGCACACCTCCGCTATGCACCGCAAAGCTAAGAGACGTTGAGCACATTCGATTGGGTCGCTAAAGCTGAACTGAGCTAAGACTATTTGACTTGACTGGAACTGCAGACGGGAAGTTTGGTTTCGTCACTTTGAATCGTGCTACCGGCTCTAAAAGCAGTCTGATTACGCTGGACCGAATGAAACCTCCATTTTACGGTAGCAGCATGCTTTCGTTCTCAGCTCTTACACCTTGTACACGCCGGTTCGATACCCGGCCTGGCACGTGAGCTCTTTGCAGATCTGGGTGTGCTGACTCGGCAGTTGTGTGTGCATGCACGGCACCGTGGTGGAACTGCTTTCCTCAGAGATGAGGGGTTGGGGGGGTCTCGGGTCATTTGTTCCTTCCGTCAAATTGGCGCCATAGTTCTTGGTGACCCGAGGGCGACTGCGACTACACTTACTCATCTGGGGCCAGTGGGCCTATGTCCGCAGCACAAACCAGTGCATGTGGGTTTCCCAGGTGAGGGTGTGGTCTAAGTTGACTTTACCTTTACCTTTACGGAGTAAGAGTTTAAAAATCAACGCCCGAAACTTGAATCAAAGAGCCGAAGCCAACGCGCATATCTAAAGATTCGAACAAGTCAAGCGTGGAAGGCTTAATTTTGCTGCCCAATCGAACGCGCCCGTAGGTACTTGTAGACAGACAGATAATCGGGCGGCAGGATCATCGCCAAAATTTTATCATCTGTCTATTGTAAAATTCTTACCTGTTCCTGCAAATTTGATGAAGACCCGTCCATAGGTTTGTGGGTTATGTTGCTAACAGACAAAGAAGCAGACAGACAACCTCCTGCAAATACAGTACCTCCTTTATAAGAGGTATTTAGCAGGTTCTCGTATATGGCGCAAGATGTGCATATCTCCCACCAGGGGGCGCAACGGCACTGGTATAGTGAAGTCCATGGCCATTATACACTAAGTGACACTATTCATTACCTCGGCCAAGGAGGTTATGTTTTTGTCATGTTTGTCCATTTGTCTGTCACTAAGATTACCGAAAAAGTTATGGACGGATCTTCACGAAATTTACAGGGATTAATTGTTAGGCATGTTAACAGTAATATATGATTAACTTTTTGGTGAAAATCCGTTCATCTGTTTGTTTCTCTTTCTGCCTACTTTTTCTTAAGGCCATAACTCGAAAAGTAATGGACGGATTTTCATGAAATTTATAGAAATTGTTACTAATGTTAACAGACATAGATGATTAAATTTTGGTGATGATAGGTTAATCTGTTTGACTTATGTTTTGTCACAATGCTTGTTAGCAGCATAACTCAAAAAGTTATGAACGGATCGTCATGAAACTTACAGGAATTGTTAATGTCTCAAAAGGCACAAATGATTTGATTTTGGTGCTGCTAAGAAGAAAATCATGGTTTTAAAACCAATTTAAATTTTCCGTACCGTAGCCTTTCTTGGCGGAGGTATGCGCACTCAGACAGCTCTCTAGCTAGTTTGTACTTTTCCTATATTTTTGCATTATTTCACAGTTCACATTTGATTAAGAGCAACTGTGCATAGCAACGTTCTAAAAATGGTCATCAATTTGTAAGTACCTGTTTTGAGTGCGTATGGAATTATGAATTCTCATTTACATCGGAGTACTGAAAAACCGCGGAAATAACGATGCAAGATGAATCCATGACTTTAGCTGGCTGTCACCACATCCTAACACACTCAACGTTGTGAACAAGAGCGAATCTTCACAAATCGGACCAAATTATATGCTACCAATCCTCAACAGTCCAATCTCAATATTCTCGGGTAAATAATAAACAGTTTTTTATTGACTGCAGGAACTAACGGCTTTCTTGGGGTTTCATGGGTCTAAAAGCATTTTGTTACACTCTCGACGCACAGGCCTTCGAGATTTTTGTTTTCCCAAAACTCACGTGTGATTAACGCTAATTTTTCTTGGCCAATCTTTTCAAAAAGAATCTATATCTGTACCATCCACAATATTAGGCCTTTCACAGTTCCCACCATATGAACCGAGTTTACCAACTTGTTTCCAGCTTGCTATTGTTTTCTGTACCGTTCCGATATAGATATATATTGTATACACCTGTTACAGCATGTACAGGTGTCTTGTGTGATTTACACGTTAATGAATCCCAATAATGCGTTGTACTGTATATCTAATGTTAATACGTCGTTGCCACGGGTCACCTTTCCGCGATCTACATAAATGACAATTCCGAACTCAGTATGCACTCAAAACTTGTCTTTGCTACTTAACCAACACTTCCAGAGTGTAGCCATACGCAGCTGTACTGAAACACATTCATTCAATTGAAAATAATGAAGAATGTATAGAGCGCTACTCTTTTAGGTCATTTAATTAGCGTATTTATAGGAATAATCATAATTTTAACTTTTAAATACGCAGGCCACTTAGCGTAGGCCACTTAATGTGTTCATAGAAATAACAATCTTAATTTTAACTTTTAAATACGCCGCGAAAAACTGGAGGTCGACTTTCAGCATCTAAAATGCAAAGTAAATGTAATTTAATACAGCCCTGTTGCGCATTCCCAAGGTCAGAGATAAATCCCAGGGTCTAAGAAAAAATCCCTAGAAGTAACAGCTCTGCTGTGCAGCACAGCTGCTTCGAGTAAAGCAGCGTTTAACTGCAATGTGTACATGTTTTACAAAAAAATTCATCGTCTCAAGCCCTTAAATAACGCAATATTTATCAGGTTGTGTTACCTCGCTGCGAACGCTTTTATTCCCGCAGTAATACAATCAGACAGAGAACCTTTAAAGCAAAATAACACAGTCTGGTTAAAATAAGATTAACAATTTCTTTTGCATTGTATGCTTAGATTCCCGGTAGTCAAAATTCACCTTAAACACCTTAAAAGTGACGCATATCTGTGCAACCTAGTGCGTATTACCGAAAGCCCGGCTCACACTGCGCAACTTCTGCTGCACTCACTATATACGTTCTTCCCTCACGCCTCCTCCTCCTCCTCTATGCATAGGGACCAAATATATTGCACTCACTGGATGGCAGACCAGGGATGCCAAACTGTGCAAAAAAGACTCATTATAAAAAATAGTTACGACTCTTATTTGCCGGAACAAATAGGCTATGGGCCCCGATTTACTACAGACACTATATTATAGTACTTTCTGTTTTGTAACTCACAATATTTCTCTGTACATCCCGAGAAGAACCCGATCTATGATCCCCGCGCTTGTAAATGTTACTGCCAATCCTTACGTACAAGCTCTTGTGCGCCCGGCCAATGAGCGAGCTCGTTATATGCTGCTTGGGTTCCCACACACCAAGGGGCGCTTGAGCTTTGTAAATAAACTTACAAGTTATAACTGTGAGATACAATACAACCTATCTTAATGAGTCTGTTCTAGGAAGTCAACGGTAGCTAAGCTCATTATTTAAATTTAAGAAGGGTAAAGCGAACTTCTGATCAAGCTCTAAAGAACTGAAGGTGAAATCCCATGATCTTGAGAATACCCCAAGGAGTAGTAGCCTGATTCCTCCGCAGTAAACAGAAGAATCTTATTCTGTGTACTGTGGATTGCTCAACAAAGAAGCATCATGTATATTAGGCTTTGCATGAGCTGTCTCACGGGAAGTTCAATATCTTCTCCAAACTGGCTACGAAATTCTGATGTTAGCTTCTCAGCCAATTTTTTTTATTATTGGTTGTTTGACTGGATAAAATTTTTATAAGTAATAGGTTGCAAATATTCAAATGGTCATCACGTACCTTAACCCTATTTGTGCAAGAATACAAAAGAATATAGCGCTTGCTTTTAGCAAGACAACACAGCCTAGTATGAATAGTGTTAATGCATTTTAAACTAGTTAAAAAAAACAGCAACAATACGCGCTGCCTTACGAACGATAACTCGATATATTTATGGATCTGGCGGACTGGTCGAAAAGAAAAACTATATGTATACTAGAAACAGTGGAGTGCCGGCTGGAGTTCGGATATTAATAATGATTAACTGGACCCATAAAACTTCCACATTTTAGTGTAGCATTGCTGGTATATATACATGAGTGAGACAATGTATAATATTTGCCTGACCCTCGTGGTTTCCTGGTGATTTGTTATCGTCAGCTGTGCAGCTCAAAGCCGTCCCTGCTGCGCGCAGGCCCCTATCATGGACACGCTGTTTATATTGTACCGGAAAACGTGACATATAACCGGTAGAGATACGAATAATTCGTTGCAAGCGTGGGTATGGATGTATATACTCTATATGCCCTTTCTTATTTCGCATAGGGTAACTGCACTATAACGAGGTTTTCTATTTGTCTTACGTCTAAATTTATTTACAATCTGGCTGGGTGACGAAGAGAAAAAGTAACTCTGTATCAAAGTCCCATTTGAAAATCCATCGTCATATACCGAGGCCACATATGCTTTCGCACGAGCAACTGGAGGTGTAAGGAATTGTAAGTCAATGGTCTTCCTGAAATATATTTATTTCAGCTCGGTAGCATAGATAGTGTAGCCCCGTGAACGATATGAGAGTTGTACGTACGTCCTTGCATCACTTTATTCTACGAATGTGCGGTGTGGGCTGGGCATTATCCCCTTTGACGTGCTGATGCTGGATTGTTTTAGTGGCAATAATGGCAATAGCTCACCGAGGGCCGGAGCGTGAGTCCCGGCTGCTGTCTGGGAGTGGGCCTGTTGGTCCGTCTACAGCCAGTTATTTAATCTAGTAGAAAGTCATGTTAACAAAGTGAGTGCTGATTATGCGTATTTTAGGATAGGTGGATACATACGAAAATAAAGTATGCCGTACTACGACTTACATAGCTGCAACTCGTGCTGGCATTGTCACCTGTCCTCCCTCCAGGTAACTTCGATCGTTAGCGCGTACACCTGTTCTGATTACAGCCCATCACACCTGTTCCAGCATACTTGTAGCTGCCGTGTCGACTTCATACTCATCCCTTTGTTCTTTCTATCGCGCAGCTCTAACCAGAGACTTGTTATAAGGCATTGCGTATAATGCGGACTGACCCAATTGTTTTAATATGTCACACTTGTAAATTGAAGCTGATCTGCGATTTTTATAATGGCTTCGTGAAACTGAATCTTACCAGCGAGAGAGTCACTGCGCATATAATAATAATAATATTAGTAACACTAGAGCACTCTGGGAGTGCGTACCTTCGCCAAGCAAGGCAACAGTTACGAGATTTTCTTTGTATCAACACTAAAATCTAATCATTAGAATCTTTCGATAGTATTAAGAGTTTCTCGATTTTTCTTGAAGATCCGTTCATAACTTTTAGAGTTATGCTGCTAACAAACATTATGACAAAAATAGGTCAAACACAGAAACGGACAACCGATCATAATCAAAATTTAATCACTTACGTCTTTAACATTACTAACAACTATAAATTTCAAAAAGATCCATTCACATTTTTTAAGTTATTGTGCTAACAATCATTAAATTAAAAACAACGACAAAGGAACGAATAAACACATCACGAAAGTTTGTTCATTCACTCTTTATGATAGGCCTTACAACTGATGTAAATTTAATAAAAATCCGTACAGTAAACTTTTTAGTTATGGCATTTGCGAAAAAATGAGGCAGACAAACAAATAAATGGATGGACGGATCTAAACTAAAAGTTAATCATCTGTTCCTGCTAACATACCTAACAATCCCTGTAAACTTCATCAAAATCCGTACATAACTTTTTGAGTTATCTTGGTGACGAGAGACAAATAGCCAGACAGAAAAACCCCACGAAGATATAACCTTCTTGGCTGAGAGAATCATAGCTTATATCAAGATCGCAATAGGTTTCGCAGACACGCCTATGCGTAAACTTGTATTAAGAACACAATAGGTTTGCATATACAGTCCGCCTACATATGTAATGTAGAATGGTCTTGCGAATTCGTCTGCATCATCACCACTACGGACATTCATAATAATTGAAGTTGACGTGGGTTGTACATCGCAGGATTGCGAAGCTTGCGTAAAAAGGACTTGTTTTGTGTATAATGTAGACTGGTCTGTATAGAGCGGCATTTCTTCGACGCGCCTTGAATTTACCACTGATATACCTCTATCATATATGCGGGAACGGGTTATTTGCGAATCGATGTATCGCTAATATCTCTTTACCTACTTCCGTAATTTTTTCTTCTTAGCTCGACATCTTGGGTGCCAATTTAGTTCTTTATTTATCAAAAAATTATACATATGTATCGCTAGTTGATAATAATATATACGCTAGTTAGTACATACATACGTCACGCATACGTCATGTTTCAGTTCGTGGAAATGCGCATGTGTTTTCCAGTATTTGTGTGCTTCTGCTGTGACGTGTGTTTCTTTGTGCACATGTAAGTGTGCTAGCGTGAGCGTATAGTTGTGTCTATGTGCGTGGTTTTGTCTGTGGACGGGGTGCATGCGGGTGTGAGTTTATTTGCGTGTGCGTCAGTTGTTTGCATCCGTGCATATATGTGTAACTGTGTTAATAAATGTGCGTAGGTGACCCTGAATGCGTGTTTGCACGAATGTGCGTGTAGCTATACTGGGAATGGAGGCGCGCTCTGATTTGTGTTATCCTGCTGGAGAAAGTGTTCAAGTTCAACGTGTGTAGTGTGTACATGAATTATGTATTATTCATATCAATAATGTCAACTCCTGCTGCTCCATACCGAAAATACATACAGTATGTTGTCTAGCTCACGCTGATCTGAGTTAATAGAGAAGTCCGTTCAGTAAAACTATATTTTTAGTATTTGACGCGTTTAAGCATTTATCTGTTATATAGTCCCTAAACTTTTTACTCTGTCGACCCTTTTATGGTTGTAGAATAGTCGCTTTCTCATCAACTCCAGGTAATAAGTTCATTATAAAATAATTTTTGGCCTTCCCGATGTGCTGCAAGAGAGAGAGACACAAACCTGCTGATACTTACATTTCTCTTTTCTTTCAAAACATGGGTTACATTAAGAGGAAAAAGGCATTCTTTACTTCCATCATGTCAAAAAAAAAAAAAGAGTACCGTAGTAAAATTATGGATGATTCATGGAATTTTCCATATATACTGTATACTTGATAACTTTAAACGCATATGTCATATCATGCGGAACAACATCATTTGCTTTGAAAAATTAACATGAATTATATTGGATAAAAACGTCTTACTTGACATTGGGAAAAACATATTTTGAATGCAATAAAAATACATAACATATCTTTTTATTGGAATATTTAACAAAAATAGCTAACGTAAAGAAAAA
>LQNS02276481.1:645773-694122 GCA_001587735.2 Parhyale hawaiensis | reverse complement strand
ATATTCGCAACATTTTCAACAGTAAATACAGAGGTGAAATAGTCGTTCAAGACTGTGGCTTTGTCTCTTAGGTCATTGGTGATTGCACCGTCAGGTTTTTTGAGCGGACCTATGGATTCTCAAAAAACCTGACGGTGCAATCACCAATGACCTAAGAGACAAAGCCACAGTCTTGAACGACTATTTCACCTCTGTATTTACATGGCTAACTAACGGAAGGACAAGCAGAATTATAATATGGCGCGGTATTTCACTAAAAATGGCGTTATTGTGCATGTACGTATTATTCGTTAGTTAGCGGCAAACAAAGTTACCATGGTAACCTTTGATTTAATGAAGTAGTTATATTAGGCCAGATAGCTGGCAAAGAGACGGACCAAGAAGCAATGAGTGTCACGGGAGGCCTCAATGGGACTAAAATGAAACTTAGCTGTAGCCGCATGTAATGCAAATGACGTCACATCAACAAGTCGAAGTACCTATTTGAGAGTCGGACTTCTTAATCCTAATTAAATTTATAAGCAGCGTTATATTCTTGACGTGAGAGAAGCGAAAAAACTCTTACTGCAAATCTTTCTATACTTGCCGACAACAGTTTTAACGTGTTTTGTATACTAGTGTAGCTGAAGGGGCTGGCCAGTCGGGAGTGAGAGATTGAATGAATTAGGTCGAAAACATATGATGATATGTTTAAATATATTTTGTGAAAGGCATTGTGAACTGAATATGGAGTGTAGATTAGGCTTCACTTCAAAGAAGTTAAATCAGCAACCCAGATCTTGCCGCTAGTGCTGTGAAATTTTCAGCAGCTTCCACTGCAACTTTCTATTGATAATTGCTTATTGCTCAATTATTATATATCTCTTAATTTAATAGTGTGCTGAAATGGTTAAATTTGCAATCTACGACGATTTTGCTAGCGAAATTAATTAAAATGCTCATAGGCCGCAGAGCCGTAGCTTTGTGGAGGTGACGTCATTGATGACGTCACTTTTTGATGCCAATTTCTGGTGAGTCCTCCCGTTACACTCATTGCTTCCTGAACAGGACCGTTCTAAGCTAGCAACCGAGACTGTATAACGACCCGGCCCTTTATGAGCTATTGCCATTCAGAGTAAGATAATTTAGATAGCTAAAAAATAGTTCAGCTAAAGGGGCAATCGCGCACTGACATCCAGCCCCAGCATACTGACGCGCGGGGACTTAGAAAAAATATTTTAGGTATCAAACAGTTCTACAGAGAAACACATACCGTATAACGCAATAACCGTTACGTCGGTCTCGGCAGCTTTTGGTATGGCTTGCGTCGTAGTGATGTTATATCGTGACTGACTACAAGGAAGGAATGATCAGCACGCGTTCCGCCCTTCCAAATTGTCCTAAGGGAGAGCTATCAATGAATATTGGTTAAGACAAATCAAGAAATTTAAAATCAATGATGCTTAATTAAATTACCCTTTGAAGGTACGAGCATAGGTCAGGTTTTGCTAATTGCTTCACAGATTTTGACAGCTAACATTTCACAAACAAATCGTATGCAGCTATAAGTGCCTGACACTACAACAATGCAAACAGTAATGGAATATTATGAGGCAATTTCACAAAAGTATCATTTTACAACAACTTAAATATTTAAGTACGGAAATTTTCACTTTTCATAACCTAAATCTTATTTCGAAACTTAATTCAGGAGTTTTATAGAAAGAATCGTACCCGGTAAAGCTCTTTCAGCAACAAGTTTAATTCTTTTGATTTACTGATCAAAGAAACTAAACAATGTTATCTAATTCGTGATCCTACAATTTTATGATGGATACTGCTCCAAATCTTTCTTTGATGTTCAGAAAATATTTAGTTTTCTTTATTGGGCAACCAAGGAAAAACTCGGCTGTACCCTAGTATTGTAGCTATACTGAGAAGATAAAAAGAAAGAATTGTCATAAAAACAAAACGACCTAATTTATTCCTCATATCATTCATACGGATACTGTGTCCAACATATTAAGGGCACAGGATTCGGAGGTTTCCATTTTTAATGGAAACATATCAAGAGATAATAAGTAATTGGTCTGTAGAGTTTCAATGGTACAATGCTTACATGTTAATGATGTTATTAAGGAGGAGTTGATAGCGACACTACATTCCGTTACGGGGCCGTTGAGGTGAAAAACCGTCAGAAAATGATTTTTAAATTGTCTAGAACTATTCTCCATAGTGTTCTCTATAAGCATGCGAAAACGGAACTTAAAAAAAGTGCTCGAGTGGCTAGAACTGTGCCTACAACAATTCATGCGATTTTTCAGTCAAAGTCTAAAAGCAAAAAAAAAGAAAATAGACTGATTTATCTCAATTTCTACAATTTTATGGATTTATAAACGATATGTTTGCGAAATTTTCAGAGCTGGGTAAACAGTGGCATGTGAAATTCAGAAGATACAGACCAGCTCAAAATATTTTTTCATTGCTAAATGAGCGCAGGATACTCAGATGTTACTCAGTTTATAATTTCAGCTGATTTACAGTCAGTTAGTAAGCTACTAAAGCTGAATTAATAAAAAAAACGCTAGCAAATAATGCTACGACAATATGAGTTTATTTATACACCATTACACATGCGCAAGGTTTCCATGGAAATCATTCTGTGTACATTAGGGAAATACCCATGCACTTAATTGAAAAACTCTACCATATTATTACAGAAACCGTCCGTACTCAAGGTTCGTTTCATACCAGACTGCCCATGTCCCGTTGGGTCACCATTACCATCTTCTTTGCTTCTCAAAGAAATATTCATCATTCTGTGTGTAAGCAAGGATATATATATATATATATATGATGTCGTAAAGTTATAAAGTTATACTTCCCGCATCATCTTTAGATTTAACGTACACGTTTATGCAGCCGAGCTCAGGTGCAGCACCCCATTCACCCCCCCCCCCCGCTCCCCGCAGTGATATTGTTTCATTAAATCTTCAGCGCTCGAATTTCTCCCTATCTTATAGCGAAGCTTTTATACAAGCGAGCAAATAAATTAGCAAGTGTGTAAATAAATAGAGTTCACAGTTTTAGTTTAAAAGTATACGGCCCGTAACCCAGTGGGTCACCATTACCATCTGTTTTTTGCTTCTCATAGGAATATTCATTATTCAACAATGTGCCTGTAAGCAAGGATAAATACATATAAGATGCAGTCCAGTCATATTTCCCGCATCATCTTTACATTTAACGTACACATTTATGCAACCCAGCTTAGACGGGAACCCAACCTTTGAAGCCTCTACCACCTACCGATATAGTGACATTAAATCTTCTGCGCTCGAATTTCTTCCTCTCATATAGCGAATGTTGATATTCCTTCTAGCTTTAAAAACAGTAGAGTGATGCTATTTTTCAATCGCCTTAGCAACTGATACTGGCAATGCGACAAAAGTTTCAGAATTTCAGTTTTTCAGGGCACCCAACGTATAGATTAGATTAGATAGGCGGCAGTAGACGAACCAATAGGCCCATTCCCAAAGAGACACCGGAACAAACGCCCCGGCACTCTATGAGCTATTGCCATTATGTTAGTAGGATATAGAGGACAGGAGAAAAGAGAGAGAGAGAGAAAAAAAAAGGGGGGGGGGTGAAGAGTCCATGCCCAAGAGACGATCTTGAATGCACGCAAGCACGTTCAAGAGCCGCTGACATGCGGAGCAATCAGTATCCGAGTTACGACTCTCCTTAAGTGTACATCTCGTCCTGTATCCTCAATGTCAAAGTTTTGACAGTAAGTTCCGTCTACTTGGATGTTCAATTTATTTTTCCCTATGTATAATAATGACAGCGATTGTGTGCAAACAAGCAAGTAAATAAATATAGTTCACAGAGTTCTAGCATCATATAGATAGGTAAATAGACAAATGAATGCAAAAAAAGATATTATAGACAACGTGTGTTGGGACTGGTCACGTACGTTAGGCTAGAAGACTTCTGTTACGGAAACGGACTGGGTTGTATATGACGGAGTTCGTCCGGGTTAAATGGTGGGCGTCCGTTTAGACGAGGTGGGTTAGGTGAGTTAAGACTTGTGATAGCTACGACTAGGGCAAGTAATAAAAAAGCAGCTTAGCTATCCTACATTTTTGAAAGTGAAAGCATAATTTACGCGAGGGATTTCCTCGGGACCCGCTAGTAAGAGTACGTCATGATTATCATGATTTTCATCAAACTTGTTCACAAAGCATTTTCATTTTACTGTTACTCTTCTCTGTATATAAAAACGCTATTTTCTTCATTTCATGTTGGAGCAGCAACACTAAAATATTATTGTTATTACACTAATCTTGAATATCCAAGTCTGCTGTTAAGTGAGTCTTCATTGCAAAGTTGTACTAGTGCAAGTACTTATCTATGGCACAACTTATAAAATGACAGATTTATCGTAATTAATGATCCTTTAGACGTTAGTATATACAGGTATGCAAAGCTGCTATTCTTTCATATTTTCTTGTTCCTTCATGATGTTATTGTAAAACAACTCAACATTTTGATAAGATACTTATAAGTTCTGTTCAATTCCTAGTTATCTAGGCATAAAAAATCGATTTTTCCATTTCTTCATAACTATAATTCTTGCATTTGCTTTACAAACTATAACAATTTCACCATTCATTATTGTTTCGATTTCCTTCCAAACTATCCTAATTTTGCTACAGCTATTTTTCCCCCTCGATCTTTACGTTATTGTTCTAATTCTATGTCCCAGTATATAGAAGAGTTTTTCATCCCTCGAACCAATTTTTTTTTACTTTCGAATCTATTTCGCTGTTCTTCTTTTGAGTCTACCTGTTCCAATATCCGAGAACACATAACACCCAAAGAAATGGAACAACCAATGAGAGGGCCCCATTGGGCTCCACCAATGAGATGAGTCGCACAACCAACACAAAGTTGCTGGCAATTCAGCTGAGTCAACAAACGTCACACCTGCGCTGGTGCGCCCTCACCTGACAAAACTCAGCCTCAGTAGGCCAGTGCGATCTCCCTCACCGAAACTATCATCTTTGTGGTGAAGCGTCTATGCCTTCCTCACTGCACTTCTATTTTTTAGGTAATAATCGCATATTAGTTCCAGCTGCCCATATATTTTAGGTGATAATCGGATATTAGTTCAAGCTGCCCCATATTTTAGGTGATAATCGGGTATTAATTCAAGCTGCCCCATATTTTAGGTGATAATCGGGTATTAATTCAAGCTGCCCCATATTTTAGGTGATAATCGGGTATTAATTCAAGCTGCCCCATATTTTCGGTAATAATTGGATATTAATTCAAGCTGTCACTGTATTTTAGGAGATAATCGGATCACTTATCAAGTCACCCTCATTCTATTGGTGACAATCGGATATTATTTCAAGCTCCCTTTATTTTATAGGTCATTATCGGATATTGCCTTGAGCTGCCCCTTTGTGGATTTTAGATGGTAATCGAATATCATGACCCTATTTTAAAGGTGATATCGCATTTTATTTTGAGCTGCTCTTCCTCTATAGCCCATTATCCCTAAAAGCACACCAGCTTATCTACTAAATGATTTACTAAAATGACAGACAAAGTCAGTTTGCTAAGCTGAGGTCACTAGAAACGTTTCGGTCATTTCTTCAACTTTGGCGTGAATTAGTTAGCCCTCAAAAGGCTGTGCCATTTTTTGTTGTATAAACGGACACAACAACGCATTTGGACTCCGAGATGAGAGAACACGGCCATTTGATTGCCGTGTCAACCCGCCTTAATTATTAATAACATCTGCGTAACTTACGCACTGCGTTTAGTGAACACACCATGCCCGTATTAACAACAGTAAATGCGAAAAAGAATTTGTGTTAATTCAGCCTTGGTTATCGGAAGCAGAAGTTTCACGAGCCAGGCATGATGCAGCGTATGGGAAGTTCCACGGTATTCACTCGCATCATTATACTTACAATATTTATTGAAGTAAGAATTTACTGCAATCGGAATATAAAGATAATTTTATTATTAGGGCTGTGACAACATGCTCTTATAGACACAGAAGTCGATGATAACTCCCAAACCACAAATTGCATTAAGTATAGGCTCCTACAGTGAACTGCTTCTGCAGGTTATGTTACCGTCATAGCTTTACGTTTGAGCTTTTTGTCGTTGTTTTGGAGCTAGCACCGACTTCTCTGTCTAAAGAGCATATTGTTACAGCACTATTTACGATAAATATCGAGTTACCCAGAACGTTCTTACGTTCTTCTATTCGACTATTCGCTATAAAAATAGTCCAAACAGTCTTGCTCATTTTTTAGCTGTACTTTTTCAGACTATAGAATATAGACTTGAATAACGTCTAAGTAGATAGGATCCGAACGAAGCACAAGGGCTTTGCGGTATAAATATGGTGTTTTCTTTGTTGCTGAGCCTTTACAAGATCATTTGCAAACAATTTTTAAACTCATTATAACTCATGGAAACATATATAGTGCTAGAAACATAACTAGCGCACTCTGAGAGCGTATACCCCGTCAAGTAAGACAACAGTAACGAAAAGTTCGAATTGGTTCTGAAACCATGATTTTCTTTGTAGCAATACCAACATCTAATCATTTATGCTTTTTAACAGTATTAGTAATTCCAGTAATTTTCTTGAAGATCCGTTGATTAATTTTTGAGTTATGCTGCTAACAAGCATTCTGACAAACCTTAGTCACACAAACAGATCAACCGAACATCACCGAAATTTAATCATTAATGTCTTTTGACAGAACTAAACACTCCTGCAAATTTCATGAAGATCCACGCATAACTTTTTGAGTTATTGTGCTAAAAAGCAAAAAATTAAACGGAGCTACAAATAAACGAAGAAACAGGTCATCACAAAAATTTGGCCATTCACTCTTCGCAATATACCTAGAAACTCATGTTAATTTCATAAAAATCCGTCCATAACTTCTTAAGTTATGGCATTAAGAAATATGAGGCAGACAAACTAAGAGATGGACGGATCTTCACCAAAAGTTAATCATCTGTTCCTCCTAACTAACAATCCCTGTAAATTTCAGTAAAATCCGTCCTTAACTTTTTGAGTTGTCTTGTGACAAATGGACAAAGAAACAGATAAACTTGATGAAAATATAACCTCATTGGCGGAGGTAATTATACAAGATGCAATTGAATGATCAGCTTTTATTTTGCTTTGCTTCGGTGTTAAGGCTGAAATGACGGCACTTTACAAACTTTTCGACAAAATTCGTTTGAAAAATATTGGATTTAAATCACAGTAAATTAAGAGAT
Source organism: Parhyale hawaiensis (assembly GCA_001587735.2). Taxonomy (NCBI): domain Eukaryota; kingdom Metazoa; phylum Arthropoda; class Malacostraca; order Amphipoda; family Hyalidae; genus Parhyale; species Parhyale hawaiensis. Next base: position 686,823 of record LQNS02276481.1, on the reverse strand, counting down.
CGATATAATACATATCAGTCCTCTAATGTTCAGACTCTCAGGTAGAGATGGATGAATAATGGGCAAAGGTGAATGTTCGAACTGGATGATGTCCCTAGTACAGTGCAATTACCATTATGCTGTATGAGCCACTGTGCATTATCACTAATCAGTACTAATAATTTATGTCATGTGTTTATTTATTTGTTTATTTATAACTATATTTACATCTTTCTTGTCACGCTCTATGGGACTAAGATAGGAGAAAATTCAGGTGCCGAAGACGGTGCCTTGGATACTGGGGTAGCACTTGGGCGCTCCATGTGAGGGACCTGAGCTCGCCTGCATGACCGTGTCTAGACATGTGCATTGTTTAAAGGTGCTACAGGAGATGTCACTTAACTACGCCTCATAATATATGTCAAATTTTTCAGGCAAAACGCTGAACTTCCATTTATGAAGCCTTCCGAACAGTAACGAGCACAGGAGACGGCGGGAGTTTTCCCGAAGCTCTAATTTTCTGCCGTAATTTATAATGACGGCTCGGGCCACTAATTACAATAAAAAGACTGCTGCTGAGGCTCTAATAACAAAAAAGACTCAAGCAAGAGCGAGTTTCAATGGCAACAGAAATGGGCAGTTACGGCCCTATTAGCGGCCCAATTGCAATTCCAAAAAAAGGTCGCAAAAGTCAAAACGGCCTAATACATTTTTCTTTGCAGTTCCGTTTAAAGACAACTTGAGCGCAAAGTATAAGCAATCTTGACGTAGATACTCGTTTCGGTTGAATTCGCGGTACGGATCATCCAGTATGAACCCGTTACTGCTACCACTAAACTGCTATTTTCATATGAATAGCATTAATTGAAATATCCCACGTTAGGAACATGGGGGAGGTTAAGGGTTAAAGGTGAAACGAAAATAGTAAAGTGAAAACAAAGGCAATCATGTCACTACATTGAACTAAAATATTTTAATCTAGTGACCATTTCAGCATTGCAGCAAATAACTAACAGCCAATTGTAAGATTTAACGTTTTAGTGCCTCAATAGAACATCACATTTCGTAGGAATAACACTACATGTAATGTCATCATATGTGTACTGTAGGCACTAAAGGGTTAACACCTAATTCGGAGCACCATTTTACGCTCTCGGTGGGAGTCAAAGGCCGTTTTAGTAAAACTAATAAGTCAAAAGCCGCTCTAGATCGAGCTTTATCATAACATATCTTCCTAGGAAAGGTGCAGAAAAAAAAAACTCGCCGCCATCATCCCACTGTGAAGAAATTGTCAATAACCTCCTTCATTGCTAACGTTAGACGTTCACAAAAAAAGCAAAGTCAACTTGACTGCAAAATACCCAAGCATTGGTTCCTGCTGCAGGTGATGCCGCTGTTTTGCAATGAAACATAGCTTGTCCGATTATTATTATTATTATTATTAAAACTTCACGCTTGAGCTCCCACGGACAGGTAATACAACTCAAATGAAGCAGCTTGCAACACCGGGAAGAACAAAATGCTACTAAAGGAATTCCAGCAATAAACCATTAACAGCTGACTTAAACGCCTGCAGGCCAATACGACCGAAAGCCGATGTCGGCAATAAATTCCAAACCTTAACCGACCAGGGATCGAAACACCGACCGAACTGATTAGTTTGATATCCAACATCCTCCAACGTGAAAGATTGCACGCAGCACGTGTTTCTCTCCTGAAGACCTTGAGGGCAGGGAGAGAAGAATACAACCAGTGCCTCTCATTGTTGTTACTGTATGTTAAAACATACAGAATTCGGCTACCCTTCTCCTGTGGGAGAGGTTAACCAGATCATCATCAGCACACAGAATGCTGGCTGAACTAACAAGTCGGTCCAACAGACGCAAGTGAGTATCAGCAGCTGAAGCCCAGACCGGTGAGCAATAGTCGAAAACAGGCAGCAAAAAAGCATAAAAACGTCTGCGGAGAACCTCATTGCCACCAAACACAGAATTCACCATACGCATGAGCACAATCTTAGTGGAAGCACGTGACACCAACCTCCTAACATGCGGCTCAAAAGTAAGCTTCTGATCAAAGACAACTCCAAGAATCTCCAAGGAGCTAGACTCCTGAAGCAAAGTGTCATCAATCTTCAGTTGGGGATACTGCGGTACAAGTGTACGAGACCGACTGATAATCATCGACTTGGTCTTATTAGCATTCAACTAGTTCACACACCATCCATCTCAACGCGTTCACTCATCCATCATCCGAATGTTTAGTCGTGTCGTTGTCGGGACACAACTTTGTGTACACCACAAAATCTTTTTAAAATATTAACAATCAAATCAGTCTCCTCTGCTATAGAGTCACTAGGTAAGTTACGGATTTTTTTCTCAAATTTAGAGTGATCTGAAACTCAGAAAATAGGGCACTTTCTGCTATTACTAGGTTACAGTAACGCGCATTCGCATGAGTCGCTGAGCAAACGCGTTGAGGTGAATGATTAGTGAGATTGGCTTGAGAAATCCGAAACTTATAGAAGTGGTACCAATGAAATTATGGCGCTTAAAATCAGTGACTGAAGGGGTTAGCAGATAAAAGAAAACATTTATTTATTTTCCTCCTCAGTTTAATTATTAAAGCAGTATGGTTATACAAATCCGGTTGATGGTATTTACTGGACGAAGAAAAAACGTATTTCAAAAGGATTCAATATCGTTCTTCTGTTCGGTGTCGTGCATCCAGACTAAGAGCACTGCACGATCAGAAAAAAATGAGAATAACAATCTAGTTTACGAACTGTGACCTAAACAAAATTCGCTTAAGAAAACACAGAAACGGACCAAGGGCGCCGCGTTTCAATAAGTGTCGCGTAAACACTCCTCTCTCAAGAGCAACGTAAACATTCAACGTACAGTTCCGACCTTCTCATTGGCTACTTGAAAGTTCTTTTTCGTCACCGTGCTACGTTGCCCTCAGTTGGCTCATGGAGATTGTGAGGGGTGGAGTGTTGCTGTGGTAGCCCCCGAGGGAAGCGCAGTCCAGCGGCGCGGTGCGGAGGATTTTATGCAAGTGAACGACACTGAATTGAGAAATACAAAAAAACAATTGTCGCGTGAAGGACAGTGAGAGGCCCGAGGCGTAAAGAACCAGAATTTCAAGGATGCGGTTTGATTTTCGGCAAAACAGTATGTTACTTTTATTTAAAATACATGAGGTAGCTGCAAGTATGCCAAGTAAAATCCATGAGCATACAGTAGTTCAATAGATCGCAGGATATATTAAATTCAAACTATACTGTCAACGTGGGTGACATTTGTTTATTTTATGGCATTAAATTTTATAAGATTTGTGTACCTTAATTTTATGCAAGGCATTTGTAAACGTCTTACCCTTGCGTCATTCGTTTCCTAATTATTACCGAATGTGTTCAACGATGGGCAGGTAAATTGCGGTGATTTTCATACTTTCTTCGCAGCTAGAAGTAATGTCATTAGTGTTAGCTATTTCACTGTCATGAACAATCACACATGACTGTAACCATCTTACATATATTACACGGCTACTGTATACTGTTCATTTTATTTCTTTCTGGTGACAAACAAGGCTTATAATTTTGACGAATGAAAAAATATACATTGAGTTTCTCCGCTCATTTACTGATCATTTAGATGTTATTGCAGTTGTTCATTGCGTACGAATTTAAATTTCAATTGTTTTCCGTGGAGAAAAGGCGCGGACGTTAGGCGGGCTCAACCTAAAGTAATGAAGGTGGTTCTCAGTGCTACAAGAAGGTGGTTCTCAGAGCCACAAGAAGGTGGTTCTCAGTGCCACAAGAAGGTGGTTCTCAGTGCTACAAGAAGGTGGTTCTCAGAGCCACAAGAAGGTGGTTCTCAGTGCTACAAGAAGGTGGTTCTCAGTGCTACAAGAAGGTGGTTCTCAGAGCCACAAGAAGGTGGTTCTCAGTGCTACAAGAAGGTGGTTCTCAGTGCCACAAGAAGGTGGTTCTCAGTGCTACAAGAAGGTGGTTCTCAGTGCCACAAGAAGGTGGTTCTCAGTGCCACAAGAAGGTGGTTCTCAGTGCTACAAGAAGGTGGTTCTCAGAGCCACAAGAAGGTGGTTCTCAGGGCCACAAGAAGGTGGTTCTCAGTGCCACAAGAAGGTGGTTCTCAGCGCCACAAGAAGGTGGTTCCCAGGGCCACAAGAAGGTGGTTCTCAGGGCCACAAGAAGGTGGTTCTCAGTGCCACAAGAAGGTGGTTCTCAGGGCCACAAGAAGGTGGTTCTCAGTGCCACAAGAAGGTGGTTCTCAGAGCCACAAGAAGGTGGTTCTCAGAGCCACAAGAAGGTGGTTCTCAGGGCCACAAGAAGGTGGTTCTCAGTGCCACAAGAAGGTGGTTCTCAGAGCCACAAGAAGGTGTTTCTCAGGGCCACAAGAAGGTGGTTCTCAGTGCCACAAGAAGGTGGTTCTCAGCGCCACAAGAAGGTGGTTCTCAGGGCCACAAGAAGGTGGTTCTCAGGGCCACAAGAAGGTGGTTCTCAGAGCCCCACAAGAAAAAGGGTACTTGCATACACTATGATAAAGATCATTGTAAACTTATCCATTTGTTCGTTTATTTGCTTCTCTATTTATTTATCTATCCTGTGTGTTAGACATTGAGGAAATAAGTGAAGATTAGACCAGTTTGGAGACTGTGGCCAGTCTGTCACCTCTGCTGAAAACCGACAGGTGAAATAAGACCAGATGATGACAAAGGTAAAGAAGTTTTAATGTTTAATACATTTCTTGCTTTACAAACATTCAAATTCACGAAATAAAAACTTCTGCAGTTTCTTTTAGCACTCCTATGGATAGGGATTCTGATTTTTATTTTTTATTTTTACTATTTAACAATGCAGAGAAAGATATGAATCCATCTATCTGGCTTACATTAGAATTTTAGTTTCTCTAAATTGACAATGAATAAAGTAGGTAAATGATCAACGGAACAAAGTTAAGTACCTGAGACGACAAAGAGGTGCGCAAAATACGAGGGTTGTATTGCAGCAATTGCTTTCTCTTCTTTCTTTTTTTTGAAAGTTAGCTCTGTTCCTTTGAGGAGCCATCTTTTCACTGAAACGGAAAATTTCGACCGGGGTAATAACAGTAGTTCATATATATCAACGCATTGAGCATAGCCTCAATTCATAAGGAAATGAATGATTATTTGCTAAAACAGAATTAACTTTTCTGTGTATCGCCGAAGGGTAGATAGGACAGCACCGCCCAACACAACTGAAGAGAAAGCGCTCATCTTTTTTAATAGAAGCAGAATTCTACTTTAAGCTGCTCTTCGCCCTGCACAGATGAGCACTGAGCAGTGCGACAACTGAAGTAAATTTCATACGCATCATAACGCGTGTCCGAGGGCAGAACAGTAGACTACTTTGTTCTGTGATATTTCAACAGTTAGTCACGAAATAGTTCTGCTTGTGACGGTGTTTGTAGCTACGTCCGTGCCTTAAGCCTTCAGAAGTTAGACGGGGGAAAATGATAGAGCAATGAAGAACTCTAAAGTAGCAAAGGTCAGTTCTGTGCTGAGCTACATTATAGAATCACACGTTCAATTTATGAACGGACGTTCAGCAAGTACGTCATTCAATTTTAATACTGAACGTTCATTAAGCAATTCCTCGCCCGTCACAAGTAGGCAGTCTGACTTGGGACATATACTCACACTTCGTATCTATGATACGGGCACTACCGAATTTTTGACCCCGTAGAAGCAAAAGGAAACTCCTAGGACATATAACTGTAGCAAATCTCAGCCCCTTGGGGTGCACGTTGGTGCTTTGGAGCCTTCGACCCACAATACCCTGACTTGGCGGAAATCCTGGCTGACAAACAGTTTTCCGGTACAACATCCGTCGTGAGTTTATATGTTCATATATTTTTACATTTGTGTGTTGCGTGTCACGATCTTAACGAAATGAATTAAAAACAGGCCAGGTTACAGATTTTGTAACTAAGTTGTGTTTTCATGGATACTAGCTACACCCGTGGAAATTCCACGGTTAGTGAATGTTTCCACTCACCTTATTTAACCTGAGGTAGCGCTTATATCCTAACCCACCCCGTCTGAACTATCGTCCGCCTTTTGTCCTTGTCGTTCGTTATGCAGTCCATCTACCGAACATCTCGTCTAACTTTTCCCTAATATTTCGATTTCACCACTGAATGACGTATTTGTTCTGACAGCAAAGAATTTGCACTTGTGTTTTGATAAAGACATAGATAAACGACGGTACATTTTGCAATGTTCTCTTATGCATTTGCACGCCTTTTCTAAGCTCTGTTTCCCACAGTTTAGATATAATTTAGCCCTCCATAAAGTTACACGTTTCAATTTTTGTCGGTGCATCCGATTTTTTTTGGAAACAGTGGATACTGATCAGAAGCCTATCATTTTTCTGCTTTGTTCTGCAATAGCTTTATAATAAAAGAAAACAGATTAGGTCAATTTCTTCACTCGCCAGAAGGTAATCTTTTGTTCTCGAGATCTCATTGTAATGGCGGATGCTGCCCCAGCAGCGCATTCGCTTCAAAAAGACTTCCGAGAAGAGATGCTCAATAATACCCGTTCTGTTCACCCGTGGCGTATACTGGCTACGAAACTCACTGTATTAGAAAAGTAACAATAAAAAGCGGTAGGTAGATACGATACGGGTGAAATGATTCACATTTGAAGTCAAATCTCTAATTTCATTCTATCTATTATTGAAGAGCGTAACACGCGAAGGTAGGAACAACGCTATTAATATTATAGATAGATGACCAGGTTGCGAAAGATGGTGAAAGTGGGATGCTTATCCCTTTATGTGAATGCACTTTTTGCTTGAAACACTTCTTGAAATCGAAACAATAAAAATATTTACAACTCCGCTTAGCGCTGCCATTGAGTCTGTTTTTTATAGCTTTCTCCACACATCGAAACTATATTGACTCTCAGTTTACGACGTACAAATCAGTAGATGATCAACGAAGCAAAGGGAAGCGAATTTTTTCAGGGGGCGGTAGATACAATTTTTCCAACTAGCTGTCTTCCTTTGATGGAGCAGTTTTCACTTAAACACAAAAACTTCGATATACTGAAAATGCATCATGCGTTAAGTAGGATACGCGGCGGAGAATTTGATTAAAGTCAGTAATGCTTTACTACTTACAAATATAAGCTTTTTTCTCGAATGTCAGCAAAACTGGGAATGATTGTGCTGCTTAGATGAATTCAAACAGATAGTACTTGTCTCTTATGACAATTTGAATTAGCCGCTGTAGCGTAATGAAAACGAGTCTACACAAGCTCCTCGCGGTTATCTTAGACAGCGTGGACACTATAATTATTTATAGATGGCAAACACCACATTAATCACTTATTGAAGCACAAGCTAGCTCGCGGCACCTGCTTGCAAAAACATTAAGGTTCAAGACGGGTTGGAAACTTAAGGCGGTTGGTAAATTTGATACCGAGTGCTATATTCGTTGAATTCTTTAGATAGGTGAAAATATGAAATTTATTACGAGTAGACAGTAGTATGTGAGACTAAGACAGCTAGATGCCACTCCCCCCTCTCCTTAACGCCACCAGCAAGAATTAAGCCACCGCCATATTAGTCATTGACTTGAATGGGAATTCGCGGACGTGCGCGCTCCAGGATATATTTACTCTGCTCGTCATCGCTGTCTCTCGGTGCGGCGGGAAATACAGTATCTATATAGCACTGGTATCATGGACACAAATATATTATTTACGACAAGCGATCAATTGTGGCGTCATCGTTGTCGTCTGTGTTCATTTCTTTGTGATTCACAGTACTACTATGCTAATATCAACACTTACATTGCCGCCAAAAACTTGTGGCCTATCTTTGACAAACTTCCACTGGAGCATCACCTTCTGCCATCAATAACTTAATGAGAGCTCGGTGATCACAAAGTAGCGACGAACTTCCCTAACCCGAGTTTCATTCTCGCTGCTACGATAAGTTACTTTTTCACTCCAACAGCGTCTCGCTAACTGTAAAGAGAACGCTCCTGAATGCATCAATACCCGTTTCAATCTGGTACTGCCACCAGTTAGCGAAAAAAAAAAGACATAGAGGTATTACTTTTCACTCAGCTCTCGTATTTTCTTCTCTGTCATGACTTTCACGTAAGCGCAGTTATTATTGCCGGCGATGAAATTTTCTTCAGCTTGGTAGTGGGAGGTTATCGAGTAAGGAATTCATGCTTGTTCGAGAATGCGTACCGTAGGCAAAATATGGGCGTGTTGCGCAGCTCTGTTGCAGCGTCTAGTGCGGCACTAGGTCACAAGGCTGCTGATGTGTTGCGCTTATCCTACTATACTCCATGCTGCCCCTACAAACATCGTAAACATGAACATGCTTTTCCGAAAGGGTAGCGCCAAATTCAGAGCAAAATCAGCTAAAAATCAGGCAGGCCTGTGCTGTGCCGAGACGAATTACTACCGTTGGTGACGTCAACAAAATCTCTGAACGGATGAAACTCCCAAGATCCGAGGCTTGGGTAATGATCCTGTTGTGAAACTGACGCCGAATAGGTGGTGCTGGCCCCATACGGTAGCGTCATCACCACCATGCCACAGGCCATTTTTGGACATACAGTTTATGGACCAATTAGCACGAATTTGGACATATTTTGGGGTCATTGAGACCTATTTAGCTAAATCTAGATTTAAAATTTACACCAAGTTGGAGACCTAACTCGATCGAATTTGAGCATAGTGACGTCCTGCAGGGAGACCAAAAGTGATACTTCTGCTGAAGTCCTGCATGGGTTTTGTGCTAAGGTGATTTTTGGCTGAAGACGGCTGGCCCGAGCCCTGCAAGTCTCTCTTGGCAGAAGACGGCTGGCCCGAGCCCTGCAAGTCTCTCTTGGCAGAAGACGGCTGGCCCGAGCCCTGCAAGTCTCTCTCGGCAGAAGACGGCTGGCCCGAGCCCTGCAAGTCTCTCTTGGCAGAAGACGGCTGGCCCGAGCCCTGCAAGTCTCTCTTGGCTGAAGACGGCTGGCCCGAGCCCTGCAAGTTTCTCTTGGCAGAAGACGGCTGGCCCGAGCCCTGCAAGTCTCTCTTGGCTGAAGACGGCTGGCCCGAGCCCTGCAAGTTTCTCTTGGCAGAAGACGGCTGGCCCGAGCGGACGTTCAGAGAGAACCGTCTTCTGCCGAGGTCCGAGCCCTGCAAGTCTCTCTTGGCAGAAGACGGCTGGTCCGAGCCCTGCAAGTCTCACGAGAACTGAAACGCAAATCTGCAGCTGAGCTCCAGAGGGCGATCGATTGAAGGGAAACTTTTGCCGGCTTGCCAGACCGGGAGAAGGTCGTCTAGTGCAAAAATTATTGCAGGGAAGACTGTGAAAAAAGCTCACCTCTGCTCCCCTCTCTATCTCCTCCTCCGGCATACAACAGATGAAAACAACTGCTGTTGTTTACGCGATAAAAGAAAAAACTAAAAAATAAAACATTCAGCAACTCCCACAGCGCCCAAACGTGCGTAAGAAGGATCACGCAGAAGAGTTACTGCTGATTTGAACACCTGCGGACCCGCGAGGCAGAACACAGATCCCGGTAATGAAATTCACGCCAGCACCGAGCTCGGTAAAAAAAAAAACTTCGACCGGGTGGATGAGTTTGGCACCTGCGGTCTTATATGTCAAGGGATGGGCCTCGGCTGGAGCTTAATGGTACTGGTACAGCTGGACAGATCCATTGAATTAGCTCGTCCTTTGCCTACAGCTGAGGCGAAGAGATGCATGATGCATACAGTTACCTTGTGTCATTTGCACAATTGTTGCTTCGAGAAATGAATTTTTATTTTTTCTATTACTTTTCTTTTCACAATAGGACTCCTTAGCATTATAATTTTTATATTTCTGAAAATTAAAGTGGTGGCCCAAGCGAAGGTATCGAATTCATGTTATGGTACAGTCGCGACCATTTATCTGGATCAATACTGTAGTTGGCCGTCAAATACAACGGCGAAGAACTTGTGAGGAAACTTCTTCATTGATAACATATGCTTGAGGTACCATCTGAAATTTGCTATTGAGTCACAGGAGCTGCCAACTTCAAGGCGCGCTCTATTGGCTGATGAAATAAAGCATCCGAGGCTTGACTTATCCAGACCTTTAGACAGGTGCGCGGACTTTGACCAGTTGAATCAAGTTTCCGGCATTGACCCTCAATCGATTACCCTTAAGGCTTGTAAAAGCGCGATCGATAGCTCCTTAAAATAGAATTTTCAGCCATTTGAACGTGATTAGTTTGCTTCTAATATTTGCACCATTGCTGAGAGCTCGGAAGCCAATGTGCCAGCCAAAGTTCCGCACCAGTCAGGCCTCTAAGTTTTATTTTCGTCAGCCTTTTCGAACGCGCCCTAAATATACTGTATAAAGTTGAGAAAAAAAGCCGATTTCAGTTTTAGTGAGGAACACCCTTGAAGTATATATACCTATCGTCTCACTACGCAGTCATGATACTTGCCCAAGTATAAATAAAGTATCAGACTTTTGTTCTATAACATATTCATGGGCCACGCATGGAGGTTATACATACAGAGGAGCAAGCGTCAGCTCTTTTTCCGCGAGTGCGAGAACGCGACGATACGGCTGAATTCAAGTGGCTGGAACAGGCTGTCGAGAGCGCTCAGAGATGGCTTAACCTATAAAGCCATCAGGATCGCTCCGACAGCTTCCCAGGAGTAGTTGAATATGAGGCGAATTCTCCAAATTCTGGCATGACGCACAGCGTTGTTACCTCTCGAAATTGTGTCAATGATACCCTATTTGTGCCTCTCTATTCATGAAAGCAAGCGATCGAATGACAGGATGAAACGGAATGCAGAATCATATCGCAGGTCTTCCTTCTAGACTATATGATGAACTGCCACAGTGCTCTTTAGCTCAGTGACGTCATCAAGCCATACGTGGGTAAAAATTTACTTTTTGTTCGAATGGGACAAAAAGCTGAGGCTCACTTCTCTCTTGTGTTACATTCGCGGGGCTCCGGCTTGTACTTAGAAGTTCACATTCCCGACACAAATGTTGCTTGTGCATTGTTAAAGTATCATACTTGTCACAGAAGTATTAGTATCAGTAAAGTATCAGATACACAAGCTAGAGGCACACAGCTAGAGGCAAGCAGGCGCTGCCAGAGCCATACGTTAGATAAACGCACGCGCAACTTGATAGCGGACGTTCATTGTAGAGTAGAGCGTGCAACTGCCTAATGTGGCTTCGGCATATCACCTTGAGCAGTATTCACGCGTGAATTATTTTCTGACGGTAGCGCAAAAATATTCTCACGATAACCGAAACGTTTATTTCACTGACGCTATAGCGCCAGACGTTTCCTCTGTCACCAAACGAAGGCTCAAGTGTGAACCTGCCTTTACATTTAGACTACTAGTATTTTATTGGTTAAACTATGTCAGGTTACCTTACGTAGAAGTAAGCGTAATAAACCTCTCTAGAATATGAGACGGCAGAAGCAAGTTGTTTGTAAGGTAAGAAGAGTTTGTTTACAGAGAACAAGTGTGATGACTACAGAGGGCCTTGCTGGCTCTTGTGCTGGCAAATACAATTCAATTGAGGCTGTCTCCGTTTGTTGCCGCCGGTGTTACGTCACCCTCCGTGGTTAGGGTTGTTGGGTGCTGCACATCAGAATTTGGTTTCTGTTATTTTTAGGCATAATCGTTTGGTGATTGACGCATGCTACTAATGTAAAATGACGAATCAACTGCTCAAGTCTGAAGTTCCGAACAAATTAAAGCTTAAAGCTAATCAAATTTGACTCCCTTGAGTTGATTCAGAGGTTTGAAGATAATATTTATCTAAGTTTGGAGCCATTATGGCGATAACTTCTAAATGGAAGGCTTGTAAACATGACAGAAGGTGGAGGGAGATGAGGTGGGGGGGGGGAGAAGAGAGACTGCGAGACCTCTGTTTAATTCAGGGCATAATAAATATTAATGGATAAGCAAGACAGGCAATAGTAAATGTTTTGAAAGAAAAACTAACAACCTGTGAAGCGGTCGGTGTATCCTTGGTAGATAAACAGCAATCGAGCCACTCATTTACTATAATTTAAAGAGTTGGCAATACTTATACGCAGGTCATATCATATTTATATGTAAAGCCCCGTTCACAAAACAGTCTTTCCAATGTGTTTTTCTCACAAATTGTCCGAATATTTTGCTGAGCGCTTGTAAACACAACTGTGTGCCTACTAAAAGAATGCTTAAATATTAGCCACCACGTCGGTGACTGCTCTATGTTCCGACACCTCTATGTTGAGGTTAGGTTAGGTTATGTCCTTACCTAGGGGTGTCGGGATATAGAGCTGTAATCACCACGTCTAGTGGGTTGAGCTTGCGCGACGTGGGAAGTTTCTTATAATTCTTCATAAATGCAGTGAATTAACACTTGGAAAGCTATTCAGTCTTTAATGTTTAAACGACACTGCAACATATTCGAACAATCTGCTGCATGAACGCATTGAAAATCCCTACATGACTTAATGAGTGATGGAGAGAAGGTGCTTAAAATGTTTACCGCTATCCTAGCAGCGTCGGCGTCGCAGTAACGCAGTTGATGGTTCACATACCGTAGTGCCAACATCTCCGCACCATTTACGATGAGTGTTTGGATAGTGCAAGTTACGATGCCGTTTTGAGCTATTTTTGGCCGCAGTGTAAGCCTTTTGAATATATAACTGTTAATTCAGGTGAGTGGTATTGCATAATATATGATTTGATTGCTGAATAATAGGCCAGTTTCATTTGATGGTTGAAAAACTGGCGTTTCATTTGATTGTTGAAAAATTGGCCAGTTTTGGCATGGTTTAATTAACAGCCTAGCGTTGAATCGCGTAATTTACTGCTGCTATGCAACTTTGAGCTTCGCAAATACGTCATTAGTCATTACAGAAGATCGGTGGACGCACAATTTCCGGTTACCGGTGTTGCCCAGGGGAACCAACCGCATATAGCCCACAAAAGTTGCGTCGTGGTGATGACACGAAAAGGGTTAACGACGATAACTACACGGGTTGGGGCGATACAGGGGGCCATTAAAAACAGCATTTGCAAATAACAGAAGCAACCAAAAACATGCTTATGAATAACTTGTAGGCTCCCATCCCGTAGCTTAGAAGAAGTAAATATACAGACATCCTGACGCCGAGTTCATAGACGAAATGACAATTAGGTACTGCAGAATTTAATAACTTATAGTTGAGCTTGTGCCGCGCGTCGACAGGTGGTACTACTCTGGTAAACACGGATCTATGTTGACCTGGAATTTGTTGAATTCGCGTTCAGTGGCGAGGATCTGCAGGCGTTTAAGTCAGCTGGTAGTGGCTATTTGATAAATCTCTGCAGCTGCATCTCCGGCTTCCTGGTGTTTGATAAGGCTTCATTTGTGTCCAATACCTGTCCGTGAAAACTCGAATATGTAGTTTTAACAATAATAATAGATGTGACCACTTTTCAGATTGTGGTAGCGGAATTGGGTTTTGATTAAAACATGCCTCTAAAGCAAAAAGTATTGCCGAAGTTAATGGTTAATTAAATCATTTGTTGATAGCTTGTTTTGAGAAACTGACTGAACCTAGCACGACAGTGTGCTATTTAGAAGTACCTTACATCGATGACGTCACAACGTTACATAAATTGATATAAAACTGATTACTGTAACGGTCGAAATCTTATCAAAGTAAACTCACTGGAAAAAGCAACTCATTATCCCTCGCGAACGAAGTGAGAGAGGTGATAATGCTTTCGTTGAAGATTCAAGTAGGCCTACCATATAGATATTTGTCAGTACACCCAAAAATAGGTAGGAGGAGTTAAGTAATCTTTATAATTTTTCGTAGGGAGTTTAGCGGGTTGACCTAGATGTGACCCACGCCAAAAAACTAGGCCTAGATGGCCATAAAAAACGACGGCGTTGAATTTCCCTCTATACCCAGGCAGATTGTCTTACGCCACGAGCCGTTTTAGTTACAACTTACGTTTGTCAATAATGGATTTGCATGTCATCTATTGGAAAACGAAAATAAATACTTGCGTCTCGCAAGCAGCCTCCATAATGACAAATTCTCTGCAACATCCACTGCATTTCTTATTCAACTTAATCAAAGAAAAATAACTTTAAAAAACACTATTTGTGAGGCAGCTGTGGCGGTGCAACCTGAATTTTCTTAATCTGTGTATCCACTCTCCCTGATTGCGCGCTGCTCGATACAAGCAGCAAAAGAAGTTGGTATGCAGAGGAGGATTTTGAAGTACTGTTCCGTTGAGCAAAAGACAAGCTTGGGACCAATAAACAACTGTCGTTGAATTGTGTATGATGCATAAATTTGGAGCGGCAAAGAGCATAAGCAGAGGACGAATATCATATGCGACCACAGGGCATCAATTCCAAACAATAAAATGTATAACCAGAAAGTGAAATTTTATGATATTATGGTGCATAAATTCCAAATACCACAGTACATAGCCAGAAAGGGACATTTTCATTTAGCTGCAGGACATTAACCCGTTAGCGGGCAGGTGCTTAAATATGGCTACTTCCATAATGTTTTATTATTCTGAAGTGTTCCTCAGCTGCCCAATAACAATTTTTTTTAAGGAACCGAGTACATAGCTAGACGATAATAGACACTTTCATGTCACGGAGTCGTAGCTGTCTTGACCGCAATCGGGTTGCTTTTAACACCTGCAGCACAATTTGCAATGGCAAAGCCAAGCTCCTGTCCAAGGTAGTCTTTACTCGTCCCTCATCGTAAACGCGTTCAGTCAAACTTATATACAGAACCTATTAATTCTGAACTTATTTTCTATAGCGTTTTTACATCATGAATAAGTCGACAAAAATTATTTTTTACCAGCACTTTCATGATCACAATCACGTTACTCCCGTTTAACACAAGAAAACCAGATAACCTGAAAATGTTGTAAGAACACGGACGCCATCTTTCATTTGGAAGCCCTGCCGATCGCTCTCTACTGATTTCCCTTCCATCGGTTTATCAGGCCATAAATATTCTAGAAATAGGCTGTACCCCTCAAAATTAGGCTAGAAAATTATGGGATACGGATATTACTACAAACAGACGAAAAATATGGACAAAAATGTTAAGAAACGCTGTCATTACTGAACGCACTGCGTCATTCATTTGAATGAAGGACATTTCGGCGTGTGGACAGGGACAGGAAAAGTTGACGCACAGCTCGTGTTCATTTTAGAGCTTGAATGCGTTACGTGTGAACTCAGCCTAAGGTCTCGAACAAGTGAAACCTCGAAGTTTTACTTTTGCCGGCCATTCGAACTCGCCCTAATTATTCTTCTATCTTTAAGGATGCCAAGAGTGACCTTGAAGGTCGAAACGTTCATTCTTTGAATCGTGTAACTAAGTTTATCGTAAATAATTTTTGTTTCGCAAGTCTCATCTCTTGCTCTTTTATTCTAGATTTGGGAGTATATTACATGCCGTAAAGCAGTGTATCTAGCAGTTATGATTATCACGCATGTGAAGAGAATTAGCATGGCAGAAGTCGAGCGTTCCTTAAATATTAGAAGTACTAGTGGACCCGCGCGTGAAAATATTCACGCAAAAATCGATATTTTTTATTAAGATAGGCGGTCGCGGAATCTTCTCTTCTCTGATTTTCTTCCTTTTCTTCGATCATTCATCCTTTGTAGTGCCTAGAACCTCAGGACTGTCTTTCTCTGACTTGTCGTTTCCTCATTTTCCTACTCACGCTTATCAGGAGCTCTCGTTCACTTCTGTAACCTTTCTGTTTCAAGTCTTTCTTGACTGCATCGCATAGACGATTCATCTCTCTCCATGCATTCGTAGCAGATCTTCGATGTTGAGACTGTACAGTAGTAGTCTCGTACTACTTAAACGTTCCCCATTTTCCTTCTTAATTAAGTGAACGTCTTCAATAGTGAGAGGCAGAAATTAAGCTTGAGTAAAATACTGCAATAAACTTGAATGTAACTCCAGCCAGCTTGTATGAATGTCAGCGCTCCGTAGCCAAGATACGGTCTTGCGAACGTAACTATCTGCTTCACTGAAATTTCGAAAATTTTGGGCTATGGAACAAATTCGCACCTTGAGAGAACGACAGTGTGAGGGATGATATGCGCGATATGGAGCTGAAAGAGCACATGGTAATGGACAGATATGCAAGGAATAGCAAGATCTGCTTTAGCGACCCCCCTTTGAATGGGAATAATACTGCTGTAGAAGAAGAGAAAAACAGTAAGCTAGCAGATATAGTTGTCTACCACCCGTGAAGAATCATCTCGTGAGTGCTCCGTTAGCCGAATTTATACGTCGCGATCTGAGAGAAGAAACTTATAAAATCGGACTTCAGAACCTGCATACATATTGTCCCGAGTTCAAGAAGTTTCTAGCAAGAAGTGTCTTCAGATAAAGGGAAAAAGATCAGCTTCTGCAACCTGCATGATGGTCATCGATTTACAAAATCTGCAACCTGGCTTATTTTTCGCCTATTTCCTTCAAAGCGGATGCGAAATAAATAAATAAATACACCAAGCGTTTTATAATATAAGGATCACTAGAACACTAACCATGGGTGAAATATACCTTTCACCTACGCTATTCCTACCGTCAGCAATACATATATGATTACAGTTCTAGAATTTAGAACGATCTTGGGACATGTGCGATAACACACGGTGGGGCGGTGTATCCTGCAGCTCTGCATAGGCTAACACACATGCATAGACCAAGAGAGAGCAGCAAGACACCGAGTATTGAGCCATAGACACGAGGGAGAGCAGCAGGTGTGTGAGGCATTCATCTGCACGACACGAGCACACCGGCACTCATCAAGTGGGGCTGTGCAGGCCAGAGTGCCTGGTTCTTGCCAGGTGTGCTGAGGAGAGAAGTAAAGTAGGTGTATGGAGAATAGAAAGAACGAGAGAGGGAGACACAGAAAAGGGCAAAGGAAATTATGGAGTGTCTCATGGAAGAAGTAAGAATTCCCCCGTTTTCTTCTACGTAAAATGCTTCATAGTTTGCACGGCAATAGAGAATATTCCAATGTTTCGTACTAATCGACGTGTAGAAGGACAGCAACAAGAAAATGTTTTCCAAACCTAGATAATGTCCCAGGCCACTTTTTCATATGAGACGCTGATAACAAACTCGTTTCGAACATCTATTGCGCTACAACCACCATGCTATCTTATGTTAGTTGTGTTTTAATTGGTTTATTATTCGAATTGTAACTTCTAAAGTTAAGCAAATTATGGCTGGCATTGGTCGAGGTTGCGGACTATCCTCGCAGTGGTTGACCAAAGGAAAAAGAGTGGAAAAGATGGAAAGTGAAAATGTAGTATACATAGGCATGCTCGGTGGAGCGAAGATGAATGAAGAAAGACACATAAGATAAAGAGCAAGAAAAAAGTAAAGGGACAAGTGAAAATCATGGGATGGAAAGTGAAAAAATTGAGTGTGAGCCTAAATTTGAATAGACAAAAAGTACGACTGACTGAGAAGCAACAGATAGCCCAAAGGAAAATAAACGAGAACAAGGTTAAAAGGCAAAATAGAGAACAGGAATAGTTATTGGATAAAGATCGAGAGATTTACTAGGGCTTCAGTGTCCTGGCTTCCTTGCTCCTGATACTTCATACCTGTGGTGGCTTCACAACGAGCCTAAAGCTTGGTTCAAGTGCCTGAAGCGTTCGCAAAATGCCTGGAGCGTTCACATATAAGTGATTCAATTGGTAACAACGTTCTCGAAGCGTTTACAAAGCATCTGAAGTGATAACAGCGTGCTTGAAGCGTTCATAAAGTTCTTGAAACACCCACAAAGTGTCTGAGGCAGTCAAAAAGCGTATCAGTTCTACACGAAGTGCCTGAAACGTTCATAATTTGTCTGAACAGCTCATAAAGTGTCTGAAGTGCTTGATAATTGGTAGTTTTAAAGTAGTGGTACACCTAGGTAAAGGCGAATTTTCATTTCATCTATAAATTTGATAGTAAATAGACGCGATAGAAGAAATATAATTACTCTGACCAGTAAAAACAAAGAGTTAAAACCGATATTATAATATGATCAGAATTATTTAAAAATGAGTTACACTGTCATCTCTTAGTTTGCAACACAATAAGGCCTTTCAATCTTGTGCAATATTAAGATAGAGTATGAAGTTCACTTGAATACAAATAGGTAGGTTATCTGTTAAACTTCATTGTAGCTTAGTTATTTTTCGCTTTATTTTAGCAGATGAAAAATTACGAACTTTTAATTTGAAGTACCTGATGATGGCCAATATGTCCCGGCCGAAACGTTGCAATGAATTTTAACACAGTGTTTTATCCGGTGACAAAATTTTATTCCCGGATTTTGTTGAAAAAGTTGGCCGGTGAATGTCTGACGAGCATGAGGAAGGTGAAAAAAAAAATTAAATTGAATGTCAAAATAAAGGTCACTGTTTACTTAGCTGAATTCATGGGCACTTTTGTTGATATTATTACTCATGACGTACCTTATGCTTGCCAGAATGGTATACATACTGAGATGAAAAACTCCGTTCATCGTGTGGTTTACCTGAAAGAATGTGTTAGCTAGCCTTAGGTTAGGCTAGGTTCAGATAGGTGTCTAATCTAACTTATAATTAGGTACACATAATATACCTGTGTCTCAGGTAGGTCACATAGTGTACCGACACAAATAACCCTATCAAAAATAAGGGGCGCAGCAGAAGATAAACCATAATTTAGCTCATGGGCGGCGCCGAGGCGGTCAAAAATTTTGTTTGGGAACTTTCGATGACTGGTCTCACGACCAACATACGGTAAACTCTGTGCTTATGAAACGTATAGGCTATGCCTGCGTTTTCTTTGGAACTGCGTCTTCGTGGAATGAAATTTCACAATATATTTCCATATCGAATTTTTCACTAAAAAGCACGTCACGATATAATCTCGTTCATCCATTGTCCTCATCTTTTTAGCGTCATGAAAGGACTTAACCCTTTCATTCATGCATTGCATATGGGTACGTTACACTACATATAGTGTTATTCCTACGTGATCAAGAGGCACATTAATTATATCATAAAAGAAAGGGTTAATTTAGAGTCAGTACTAAGGAATCTACAGGGACGATACATGCACGTACATGGCGCTGCTTACAAAATATCGCTAATCTGTCCACACATTTTTCAGCACCCAACAGTTTACCGCTTTCCATGCGTGTTCGTATAGTACTAAATATACCTTGTGCATGGTACACTTTCAGCAATCTGATCAAAATATGCTCAGGAACAGCTCGCAATAGAACCGTTGCAATGTTCTGATTAACATATAATATCTGAAATAAGCTTCGCAACGGGCTATAGAACCGTTATAACTCTTCATATCGCTGCTCATATTACCTTTATCATATTTAATAGAAACCGCTCAGAATAGCAGCGCTGGCGCCTGGCACTGCAGTGACTCATGGGAAACACATTTAAATGGCAGAAATTCAGTGAGAATATTGAGGTCACTTTTTGTTGTCTGCATCTTGTGTGGATTCGGTGTAGCAGTTAAGCTGGGGGTCATTGAGATCAGTTATACATTGTATTCATTTCCTCTGAATTCCGTAGTAGGTAAACTAGCTGGTGAGCGTTCACGTGACGCTAGATTTACCTGCATCAAATGTGGACATCGTAGCCGTTAAATCAGTAAAAATAGAGATCACTTTAATTTTTCTATATCATATGTTAACTTCGGTACAGTTAATACGGTAGGAGTTCAAATCATTACATTGACTTAGCTGTTCAAAGCGTGAATTTTGTATTATATGTATTTATCACAGTAGGGTAATTACCCAATTGCTGAACTAACCCTAGTTACGAACAAAGAGCTATTATTTGATAGGTTTATTACACAAACCTATCAAATAATAGCAATTGGGTGATTACTCTACTAAAGAGGGGAAACTATTGTTCGCGTTTTGCGGTACAGTTACAGGACACTGTCAGCAAGAAAATTTTCTCTGCTATTACATTCTGGAAATGGTATCATCGTGTGAAATTAAAAGTTCAATACGATCGTTTCGATGTGTACATTAGCCGCTCAAGAAAGAACAATGTGTGTGTTTAGTTATAAGAATTAGTTATTCACCAGTACAAAGCGCTGTTTAGGACAACTGGGTGTTGTTCATTATCAAACAAAGGAGAAAATTAGATCGTTTTAGTTTAAATATTCGGACCAAGGGTAGAAGAGCTGAACGTTAATTGAAGGAAGTTTTGAAGTGTATAAGCGTTTGGAGGAATATTAAATTACTGAAAATATTACGAAACGTAAACTTAACGGAAGGCATCTCGCATCTTGGGGAGGTGATAACGGTGAGGGATCGAAGGGAAATAGACTCAATATAAGATAGATAGAGAGTTAGAAAGGAATAATAAACTCCCTTCCGAAGTTCTTAGTGTGGAATCAGTCAACGCGTTTAAAAATCGACTCTACAAACATTGGGAGAGACATCGTCCAGAGCTAAGAACTCCTTCTCCATGCAGGAACCGCAAACTCTTAGCGGCCAAAGCTTCAGAGGCCACCGTAATCCATATTCTGCTCTCTTTCGCCCCAACTAGA
This sequence comes from Parhyale hawaiensis, assembly GCA_001587735.2. NCBI lineage: Eukaryota > Metazoa > Arthropoda > Malacostraca > Amphipoda > Hyalidae > Parhyale > Parhyale hawaiensis. Next base: position 666,187 of record LQNS02276481.1, on the reverse strand, counting down.
TAAACGTCTCTAAGCTCCGCATATCAGCGGCTATAGATCGTATTTGCATGCATGCATGATCTTCTCTTTGGCTGAAATTCTTCCCTTTTTACTTTTTTATTTCTTCAGTCATCTATATCATACTGACATGATGACAATATAGCTCATAAAGAGCCGGGGTGTAAGTTCCGGTGTCTCTTTGGGAATGGGCCTGTTGGTTTGTCTACTATCTAATCTGATCTAAAATATGCATCATATAAGAACATAGCACGTAATTCTAATACATAACTAGGGTACTCTGAGAGAGCATACCTCCGCCAAGCAAAGCTAATGTAATGAACAATTGAAATTGGTTCTGAAACTAAAATTTCCTTTGTATCAACACTAAAATCTAGTCATTTGTACTTTTTGACGGTAATAACTGCTTGTCTAATTTTGCTGAAGATCCATTCATAACTTTTCGAGTTACAGTGTCAGCAAACATTCTGACAAACATTAGTCAGGCACACAAACGGACCAATCGATCATCACCAAAATTTAAGCAATTATGTCTTCCAACATTTCTAACAATTCTCGTAAATTTCATAAAGACCTGTCGATAACTTTTGGAGTTATTTTGCTTACAAGCATAAAATCAAACAAAGAGGGGACAAGCAACTGAATAGACTGATCTTCACGAAACTATGTTCATTTACTCTTCGAAATATACCTACCTAACAATTCATGCAAATTTCATAAAAATCCTTCCATAACTTTTAAATTATGTCATTAAGAAAAATGAGATAGACAAATAAACAAATGGATGAGCAGAACTTCACAAAAAAGTTAATCGTCTGTTCCTCCTAACATACCTAACAATCCCTGTAAATTTCGCTGAAAACCATTTATAAGTTTTTGAGTTATCTTGGTGACAGAGAGGCAGACAGAGACTGACAAACAATCAAACTCGACAAAAACATAACCTCTTTGCGGAGGTAATAAATCTGATAGGTTTATTACATACAGATGCAAATTACAGTACAAATTATATAGACATGAATGAGGAACAAACCATGCGATCTGCTTTCAACAACACGCATTTTACTTACGCAGGTTGCGTTACTGCATGAGGTAAAAATATAAAAAAAAGATGACGAAATCGTCACTATAATGTTTTACGTTGTGCACAACTTCTACGCCCGCGGGGCAGGTTACTGAGAACACTCAAGTCGTCCACAGTTCGCCCCTTGTTCTAGTTTCGAAATGGCACTTCTGAAAAAATATAAATAAAAAAGTAATTGGCGCTTACAAAAACACCTTGCTCTGCATAGCGGCGTATGATATTTAGCGTACGGCAGGTAATATTTTCGAGCTCAGTTCGGTTACGCTAAGTAATATCAGGTATGATTGCACTATAGAATAAATTAGCATATATCAGCACTATATATGTAACTACCGTAGTTATAGACAACGAGGCAGTTGAGAGTGATCAGACGAAGTGTAAATACAATTTGTATTAAATAAGTTCACAATACATGTAATACAGTTGACGAAAAGTTATCAACGAAATAAAAAATATGCGTTATATTTTGAAATCCACTTTTTTGCTGTAACACCCTTATAGCTTTCACAAGACGTATAAACCTGTCAATGACTTAATTAACTATAAGTGTCCCAGATGGGTCCCAGGGAAATATCCTCCCTACATTTGCAAATTAGGAAAAGTTTCATTTTATTCCCAAGGATTCTCCACACAGTAAAATCTAGATCCGTTAACAAAACACTTAGGAAGTTTAAAAATATCACCAGGTTTTCTCCGGTTTGAAATGTATGCCAATGCATGACTTCATTCATTTTATTGATTATGAAAAATTAATTATGACTAATTTCAGTAACTTCCTTAATATGTTTAGCAGAACATTAACTTTTAATCTCATTGGACGTTTACAACTAATAATATGTCTATTAGGTAAATTTAACAAAATAATCAAGCTTGTCTATACAGCGCCTGTATATAGTTGTATGTATTTATGTACCTATCTATTTATGGATATGCCTAGTAGGCGTCCCTACACGTCTACGCAGTTGTCAAAACGAGTAAGAAAGATAGTGCATATACAGTGTTATAGTTCTTGAGCATATGATTCTATTACGGAAGTTACATTATGTTCACTGTATAAGCCTGCTTCATAACTCGGAACGCCTGCAGGCGTTTAAGTCAGCTGTTAATGGTTTTTTGCTGGATTTTCTATAGCAGCGTTTTGGGCTTCCCGGTGTTGCATGATGCTTCATTTGGGTTGTATTACCTGTCCGTGGGAGCTCAAGCGTGAAGTTTTAATAATAACAATAACTAAAAACTATCGAAAGAGGCGAAGGCAGACGATTCCATTTCAGCAGAGCTATACAGTCCTATTTCTCATGCGCTATGCATTAGGTAGAGAAATTTGAAAAGTCTTTCGAGTTGGTTTATACCTTGTGTTGCTTAGCTTGAGCGTATTTGTACGAGGTCCAGGTGATGCTATTCACACCAGTTAATGAGAAAATTTCGGCAATACTTCTCTCATTTTTTGAATGTATCAGGGATACGAATAAATTCCAGCATTGCTTTTATGCAATTCTTCAATAGCTACATATGACCAAAAGACCAAGAGCTATTTTTATATGTATACATACTCAGACTAAGTAAAAAAAAAACACTGGATAATCGTCTTACTTGAAATAATTATGGGACTGACTCATTTCTTAATACTAAGGCACATGAAATTCGCTTAATGTTAGAATCCAAAACTACGGGTTATATATTAAAATACGCGCCTCTCCCGCCGTAAGATGAGTCAGAGTGAACAATTTTGTTCTTAAAGACTTAAGGGTTCCCAAAGTGGTCGATATCGACCTCTTTGGGTCGATCAGTACAAGAGGGTCGATTAATGCCAAAGAAGATCAATTAAACTTACTGTAGCTCATCCCTAGTCCATAGTAATGATAGATTGCATTCAATAATTTGAGATACATATTTAAACAAAATTCACCAAGAGGGTGTGCGCACCGTCTCGCTGGAATGTAGTTCCCAAAGACCTAGGTTTGACCGAACGTTTTTCTTTACGTTAGCTATTTTTGTTAAATATTCCAATAAAAAGATATGTTATGTATTTTTATTGCATTCAAAATATGTTTTTCCCAATGTCAAGTAAGACGTTTTTATCCAATATAATTCACGTTAATTTTTCAAAGCAAATTATGTTGTTCCGCATGATATGACATATGCGTTTAAAGTTATCAAGTATGCAGTATATATATGGAAACTTCCATGTATCATCCATAATTTTACTACGGTACTCTTTTTTTTTGACATGATGGAAGTAATGAATGCCTTTTTCCTCTTAATGTAACCCATGTTTTGAAAGAAAAGAGAAATACAAGTATCAGCAGGTTTGTGTCTCTCTCTCTCTTGCAGCACATCGGGAAGGCCAAAAATTATTTTATAATGAACTTATTACCTGGAGTTGATGAGAAAGCGACTATTCTACAACCATAAAAGGGTCGACAGAGTAACAATTTTGGGGACTATTACAGATAAATGCTTAAACGCGTCAAATCTTGAAACAATAGTTTTACTGAACGCACTTCTCTATTAACTCAGATCATCGTGAGCTAGACAACATATGTGTTTTCGGTATGGAGCAGCAGGAGTTGACATTATTGATATAAATAATACATAATTCATGTACACACTACACACGTTGAACTTGAACACTTTCTCCAGCACGATAGCACAAATCAGAGCCCGCCCCCATTCCCTCTATAGCTACACGCACATTCGTGCAAATACACATTAATTCACGGTCACCTACGCACATTTATTAACACACTTACACATATATGCATGGATGCAAATGACTGACGCACACGCAAATAAACTCACACCCGCATGCACCATGTCCACAAACAAAACCACGCACATAGACACAACTATACGCTCACGCTAGCACACTTACATGTGCACAAAGAAACGCACATCAGAGCAGAAGCACAGAAATACTGGAAAACACATGTACATTTCCACGAACTGAAACATGACGTATGCGTGACGTATGTATGTACTAACTAGCGTATATATCAACTAGCGAGTAGCGATACATGTATAATTTTCTGATAAATAAAGACCTAAATTGGCACCCAAGATGTCGAGCGAAGAAGCAAAAATTACGGAAGTAGATAAAGAGATATTAGCGATAGATAAATAATCGATTCGCAAATAACCTGTTCCCGCATATATGATAGAGGCATATCAGTGGTAAATTCAAGGCGCGTCGAAGAAATGCCGCTCTATACAGACCAGTCTGCATTATACACAAAACAAGTCCTTTTTACGCAATCCTGCGATAAACAACCCACGTCCACTTCAATCATTATGAATGTGCGTAGTGGTGATGATGATGCAGACGAATTCGCAAGACCATTCTACATTTCATATATATAGGCGGACTGTATATGCAAACCTATTGTGTTCTTAATACAAGTTTACGCATAGGCGTGTCTGCGCAACCTATTGCGATCTTGATATAAGCTATGGTTCTCTCAGCCAAGAAGGTTATATCTTTGTGGTGTTTTTCTGTCTGGTTATTTGTCTCTCTGCCACCAAGATAACTCAACACGTTATGGACGGATTTTGATGAAGTTTACAGGGATTGTTAGGTATGTTAGAAGGAACAGATGATTAACTTTTAGTTAAGATCCGTCCATCCATTTATTTGTTTGTCTGCCTCATTTTTTCGCAAATACCATAACTCAAAAGTTTACTGTACGGATTTTTATTAAATTTACATCAGTTGTAAGGCCTATCATAAAGAGTGAATGAACAAACTTTCGTGATGTGTTTATTCGTTCCTTTGTCGTTGTTTTTAATTTAATGCTTGTTAGCACAATAACTCAAAAAATGTGAATGGATCTTTGTGAAATTTTTAGTTGTTAGTAATGTTAAAGACGTAAATGATTAAATTTTGGTTATGATCGGTTGGTCCGTTTCTCTGTTTGACCTATTTTTATCATAATGTTTGTTAGCAGCATAACTCTAAAAGTTATGAACGGATCTTCAAGAAAATTAGAAAAACTCTTAATACTATCGAAAGACACTAATGATTAGATTTTACTGTTGATACAAAGAAAATCTCGTAACTGTTGCCTTGCTTGGCGAAGGTATGCACTCCCAGAGTGCTCTAGTGTTACCAATATTATTATTATTATATGCGCAGTGACTCTCTCTCTCTGGTAAGGTTCAGTTTCACGAAGCCACTATAAAAATCGCAGATCAGCTTCAATTTACAAGTGTGACATATTAAAACAATTGGGTCAGTCCGCATTATACGCAATGCCTTATAACAAGTCTCTGGTTAGAGCTGCGCGAAAGAAAGAACAAAGGGATGAGTATGAAGTCGACATGGCAGCTACAAGTATGCTGGAACAGGTGTGATGGGCTGTAATCAGAACAGGTGTACGCGCTAACGATCGAAGTTACCTGGAGGGAGGACAGCTGACAATGCCAGCTCGAGTTGCAGCTACGGCTATTATTGTAAGTCGTAGTACGCCATAGTTTATTTTTGTATGTATCCACCTATCCTAAAATACGCATAATCAACGCTAACTTTGTTAACATGAATTTCTACTAGATTAAATAACTGGCAGTAGACGGACCAACAGGCTAATTCCCAGACAGCAGCCGGGACTCACGCTCCGGCCCTCGGTGAGCTATTGCCATTATTGTCGCTGAAACAACCCAGCATCGGAACGTCAAGCGGATAATGCCCAGCCCACACCACTCATTCGCAAGAATAAAGTGATGCAAGGACGTACGTACAACTCTCGTATCGTTCATGGGGCTACAGTATCTATGCTACCGAGATGAAATAAATTATTGCATCTCAGGAAGACCACTGAGTTACAATTCCCTACATTTCTAGTTGTTCGTGCGAAAGCATATGTGGCTTCGGCATATGACGATAGATTTTCAAACGGGACTTTGATACAGAGTTACTATTTCTCTTCGTCACGCAGCCAGATTGTAAATAAATTTAGACGTAAAACAAATAGAAAACCTCGTTATAGTGCAGTTACCCTAGGCGAGATAAGAAAGGGTATATAGAGTATATATAGCCAAACCCACGCTTGGAATGAATTATTCGTATCTCCACCGGTTATATGTCACGTTTTCCGGTACTATATAACCAGCGTGTCCCAGATAGGGGCCTGCGCGCAGCAGGGACGGCTTTGAGCTGCACAGCTGACGATAACAAATCACCAGGAAACCACGAGGGTCAGGCAAATATTATACATTGTCTCACTCATGTAGGTATATATACCAGTAATGCTGCATTAAAACTTGGACGTTTCATGGGTCCAGTTAATCGTTGTTAATATCCGAACTCCAGCCGTCACTCCACTGTTTATAGAATATATTTTTTTCTTTTTGAGCAGTCTGCCAGATCCATAAATATATCGAGTTATCGTTCGTAAGGCAGCGCGTATTGCTGCTGTTTTTTTAACTATAGTTTGAAATGCATTAACACTATTCATACTAGGCTGTGTTGTCTTGGTATAAGCAAGCGCTTTATTCATTTGTATTCCTGCAACAAATAGGGTTAAGGTACGTGATAATCATTTGAATATTTGCAACGAGTTACTTATAAAAATTTTATCCAGTCAAAACAATCAATAATAAAAAAAATGGCTAAGTACCTAGCTAACATCAGAATTTTGTAGCCAGTTTGGTAAAGATATTGAACTTCCCGTGACAGCTCATGCAAAGCCTAATATTCGTGATGCTTCTTTGCTGAGCAATCCACAGAACACAGAATAAGATTCTTCTGTTTACTGCAGGGGAATCAGGCTACTGCTCCTTGGGGTATTCTCAAGATCATGGGATTTCACCTCTGGTTATTTAGAACTTGATCAGAAGTTCCTTTACCCTTCTTAAAATTTAACTATTGAGCTGAGCTAGTTTCGGTGTCCTTGAGAATGGGCCTGTTGGTTCGTGTACTGCCGCCTATCTAATGTAATCTAATGTAGCTACCGTTGACTTCCTTGAACAGACTTATCAATATAGGTTGTATTGTATCTCACAGTTACAACTTGTAAGTTTATTTACAAAGCTCAACCGTTTTTTGGTGTGTGACAACCCAAGCAGCATGCAACGAAATCGCTCATTGGCCGGGCGCACAAGAGCTAGTAAATAAGGATTGGCAGTAACAATCACAAGCGTGGGGATCATGGATCGGGTTCTTCTCGGGATGTCCATAGAGATATTGTGAGCTACAAAACAAAAAGTGCTATAATATTGTGTCGATAGTAAATCGGGGCCCGTAGCCTATTTGTTCCGGCAAGTAAGAGTCTTAACTATTTTTCATAATAAGTCTTTTTTGCATAGTTCGGCATCCCTGGTCCGTCAGAGAGTGTAAAAAATTTGGAGGCGTGAGGAAGGAACGTATAGTGCAGCAGAAGTTGCGCAGTGTGAGCCGGGCTTTCGGTAATGCGCAGTAGGTTGTAAAGATATGCGCCGCTTTTAAGGCGTTTAAGATGAATTTTCACTATCGGGAATCTAAGAATATTCCAATTTTAAAAATACATCATAAGGTGCAGTTTGCAGTACAAATAGAAAAAAAATCGTTAATCTTATTTTAACCAGGCTGTGTTATTCCGCTTTAATGGTTCTCTGTCCTATTGTATTATTACGGGAATAAAAGCGTTTGCAGCGAGGTAACACGACGTACGTGATAAATATTTCTTTAATTAAGGGCTTGAGACAATGAAGTTTTTCGAAAAACATATACACATTGCAGTTAAACGCTGCTTTACTGGAAGCAAGTATGCTGCTCAGCAGAGCTGCTACTTCTAGGGATTTTTCCTAAGATCCTGGGATTTATCTCTCACCTTGGGAATGCGCAAAAGGGCTGTATTAAAGTACATTTACTTTGTATTTTGGATGCTGAAAGTCGACCTCCAGTTCTTTGCGGCGCATTTAAAAGTTAAAATTAAAATTGTAATTTCTATGAATACGCTAAGTGGCCTGCATATTTAGAAGTTAAAATTATGATTATTTTTATAAATACGATAAATAAATGACCTAAAAGAGTAGCGCTCTATACATTATTCATTATATTCAATTGACTCAACGTGCTTCAGTACAAATGTGTATGGCAACATTCTAGAAGTGTTTGTCAAGTAGCAAAGACATGTTTTGAGTGCGTACTGAATTCAGAATTTTCATTTACATCGCGGAAAGGTGACCCGTGGCAACGACTTATTAGCAGTAGATATACAGTACAACGTATCATTGGGATTCTTTAACGTGTAAATCGCACGAGACACATGTAGATGCAGTAACCGGTGTATATATATCAGAACGGTATAGAAAAAAACAGCAAGCTGGAAACAAGATAGTGAACTCAGATTATATAGTGGAAATGGTGGAAGGCCCAATATTGTGGATGGTACAGCTATAGCAGATATAGATGCTTTTTGAAAAGATTGGTCAAGAAAAATCAGCGTTCATTACTCGTGAGTTTTGGGGAAACAAAAAAAAAAAAAAAATCGAAGGCCTGTGGGTAGAGAGTTTAACAAAATGCGTTTAGACACATGCAAACTCAAGAAAGCTGTTAGTTTCTGCAGCAAATAAAAAATGTTAATTATTTACCCAAGAACATCGAGATTGGACTGTTGAGGATTGGTAGCATATAATTTGGTTCGATTTCTCAACCTTGTTCACTTGTTCACTCTTGTGAACAACGTTCAGCGTGTTAGCCGGTGGCGGCAGCCAGATAAAGCTATGGATTCATCTTGCATCGTTCTTTTCGCGGCTTTTCAGTTCTCCGGTGTAAATGAGAATTCATAATTCCATTCAAAACAGGTAGTTACAAGTTGATTACCAGTTTTAGAGCGTTGCTATACACAGTTGATCTTAAACAAATGTGAACTATGAAATAATGCAACAATATAGAAAAAGTACAAACTAGAGAGCACTCTGAGAGCACATACCTCCGCCAAGAAAGGCAGGGTAAGGGAAAATTCAAATTGGTTCTAAAACGATTATTTTCTTCGTACCAACATCAAAATCTAATCATTTATGCCTTTTGATAGTATTAACAACTCCTGTAATTTTCAGGAAGGTCCGTTCATAACTTTATGAATTACGCTGCTATCAAACCTAAGTCCGACAGATTAACCAATCATCACAAAAATTTAAACATTTATGTCTGCTAACAATAGTAACAATTCCTATAAGTTTCGTGAAAATCCATTCATTTACTTTTCGAGTTATGGCCTTAAGAAAAAATAGGCAGAAGGACAAAGAGATGAACGGATTTTCACCAAAATTTAAATCATATATTACTGTTAACATGCCCAACAATCCCTGTAGGTAAAGGTCGTAAAAATCCGTCCATATTTTTTTGGGTAATCTTGGTGACAGACAAAAAAACAGACAAACACGACAAAAACATAACCTCCTTGGCGGAGGTAATGAAGAACGTCATGCACTTGGTGTATAATGGCCATATACTTCAGTACCATTGCGCCCCCTGGTGTGAGTCATGCGCATCTTGCGACCGATCCAAAAACCTTGTAAATACCTCTGTCAATAGGCACTGTATTTTCAGGAGGGTTGTCTGTCTGCTTGTTTGTCTGTTAGCAACATAACTGAGAAACTTATGGACGGATTTTCATAAAATTTACAGGAACAGCTAAGAATGTTACAAGAGACAGATGATGAAATTTTGTCGATGATCCTGCCGCCCGATTGTCTATCTGTCTACAAGTTCCTATGGGCGAGTTCGACTGGGCAGAAAAATAAGGCCTTCCAGGCTTACCTTGTTCGAGTCTTTAGATATGTGCGTTGGCTTCGGCTCTTTGATTCCAGTTTCGGGCGTTGACTTCTAAAGAGTAGGTATCCCATGAGACATTCATGAACTTTGTCTTACTCCGTAAAATGGAAGTTTCATTCGGTCCAGCGTAATCAGACTGCTTTTAGAGCCGGTAGCACGATTCAAAATTACGAAACCAAACTTCCCTTCTGCAGTTCCAGTCAAGTCAAATAGTCTTGGCTTAGATCAGCTCTAGCGACCCAATCGAATGTGCTCAACGTCTTTTAGCTTTGCGGTGCATAGCGGAGATGTGCGGGCGAGCTCGGAGGCACTTCTAGTTTAGTATAGTTCTAAAAAAATTATACTCTGAAATGAAAGTGTAGACATTAGTATGTAGATGTTTTGGCTTACATTCAAGTCAATGATGTTATAATTTCTAAATAAAATTGTAATTATATATATATATATATATATATATATATATATATATATATATATATATATATATATATATATATATATATATATATATATATATATATATATATATATATATATATGCATATATATAGGAGCTTCTGCTGGAGAGACATTTAAATAAAGTTTCAGAGACTAATGCAACTTGAGCGTCTGTGTTTGAAGTATCCGTGTATTATTGAAAGAGATACGCCGTGAGTGGTGTGCCACTGCACAGCAGTGCACCAGCGCACCACATTACCCTGGCGTATACCTGGTATGCTCTAATCAGCTCGCACTAATTACGCACACCAGACACCTGTCTCGCATTCCTCCCATTAAGCTGTACACGCACGATACGTGTTGCGTACGCACTTGCTTTCCTGAAATTCGTAAGTAATTAAGTAATACGTGAGTCGTAATTATATATCTATCAATATACGTAAATTGAAACAGTACATGGTGGCACGAATACTCTATTCCTCTTACAAAAATTAACTATAAAACTCAATCAGACAAGCTTAGATTATATAGCTATAGCCAAAGAAGCATCAGCAGTCAGTCCATTATATAGAGCGGAGCTGAATTGAACGCATCAGTGCGTTCTAATCTAATCAATTAACTAATGCACTTTGAGTATTCGAATATAAATATAATTTTATCGATGGAGACAAGTTATACCGCGCGCTTAAGTGAGATTTGGCAAAGTTGCTTTGCTTTCTTAGCCACGCCCATCGGACTCCTTAGCACGCTGGTTTGACTATAGCAGTAGCCGAACCAAAGGGCACATTCCCAAAGAGCAGCCAGATCTCTGACGCTCCGGCCATCTATGATCTATTGCCTTACTAACGTACCGGCCCTCTATGAGCTATTGTCAACTGTAGAGAAGGTATCGGATAGAATGGACTTCTGCCTAAAACTTTTTTAATGAAAGAAAATCTTGAAGTCGAAATTTAAATTATATATGATCAAAATTGAGCGATCATCACACTCTCTTGCAGGTAGTCTGACAGGTTGAACCAGATGTGAAAACAACCAAAACTACTGACACACACTTTCGCCTCCACCCAGCCCTCTCTCCCTCCCGGATCATAATCTTATGCCGCTAGGCATTCTAGTTTAACTATATTAGTTTTTTCCTAATGCGATTCTTACACTAAATTTATAGTCTGTGTATGAAATTTACTCTTACAGCGTCGAAGAACTTTTAAAAATTGATATAAATATTATGAATCTAGTGTCTCTATCAAGTTTATCGATTATGAAACTTTTCATCTGAAAGCATTTTCTGCGCAATGTCAATTTCATGTTCTGAAAAAAATTGGAGAAGTTGTATTTTTATTATTTATTTTTTTAGGGGGGGGTTAGGAATTGGATCACATATGTAACTTATCTGAAGACTGGTTTTACAGAAAACTTTTGGTGTTTCGCTAGCAAGCTAGAAATGTCGTGGGGACGACACCATTTCCTGGACGTACGTAAATTGTGTCATACGAAGTGTTGTCTATGGAGACTGTTAATTTGTATTACCTTTATTTCAGTCTAATAATGAAATAGACTCAAAGTGTATCGATGTCCGAATATTTTTTGTTGTGAAATGTGTTACAAAAGGCAGTTGGATTTTTTAGGGGAAGTGCAGTGTGACGGCATAGTTTTAAGGGCATTAAATTCATCATTCTAAGCATATTTGACAATATATTTTGCAACAAATTTTTTCAATGCGTATTAGAAGTCAGTTAAAGACGAAGTAAAGCACAAAAGAGCACAAAATGCTTTTTGTACTAGGCATATATATTGGACGACGACGTTTTTCTTTTATCACAAAATTTGCCGCGTATCTGGAGTATATTAGAATGATATCACGGTTGTAAGAAATTAAATGCGTCACACGAAGACTATATTTCTCTTGGTTTCCTATCGTGGCAAGAAACAGATGACAGTATAACTGAGTGCTTGAAACTGTGCACAGTATTGGGCTGGAACAGCACATGTTGGAGACACATGACTATACATGCAGTATGTATAGTCCGCTGAAGTGACGCGTATGCTGTACTGTACTGGTAACAGTGAGGGGGTCTATTCGTGGGTCCGCAACCGACAAGGAATGTCTATTGAATGGTTTATTGCCTGTTTCATCCTTATTGCGGAGGTTGTGTACAGAGCCGTAAAGTGCGTGTTCTTGCTAAGACTCTAATGATTCACTGGCATTAACTTTGCCACTAAGAGAGGATTATTAGAAATTAACGTCATTAGTTGAGGTTATCGTTATCACCAAGAGAGAGGTTATTAGAAATAAACGTCATTTGCTGAAGTTAGCGTTATCACAAAAAAAATTAAAAGAAATTAGCAAAATTTGTTAACGTTAGCGTTATCACCAGCAGGGAAATTAATAGAAATTAGAAAAATTTGTTATCGTGAGCGTTATGACCAAGAGGGAAATTAAGAAATCAGCGATATTTGTTCAGATAAGCCTTATCACCTTAAGGGAAATTATTCATAATTAGCGTTATTACAAAGACGATAATCATAGGCCTACATCAGTAAAAGATGAGCGTACTATATAATAGGTCTTCATCATTGTTCAAAACTGATGTAAGTTACCTTGATCTCCTGCATCACTACTAAACTAACCGATTACAATAAAATTTCATATATCCTTCTTTCTTACATCAATATTAGACTTTATAGAGTGCTCAGAAAGTAACTAGACACTCACTGTAATTCGAAATTTGTTGCCACCCATATTCTTAACTATCTATGCTATAGCTCCTACCTATTAAAATAAAACTATTACCATCATTTTCCATGGATACGTAACATAATTGCAGAACATGAAAAAAGTGATATTAACAATTAATCATAAAAAACGTGAATGGAATTTGCAATTTTGTTCAAGCTCTCACAAGGTAATAGAAGCTTCAAGCAATTAAAATAAACATGATACAAGCGTATGAAAATGCCGCCATGTTTTTCAAAAATAGCTACGCTCGACCTGCTTCTTCTAATCATAGTGAAAGTACTATCGAAAGCTACTGTCAGCGGCGGGAGGGTTAACCGAACCTCACCAAATAAGCTGGTCCTCGATTTGCATAATAATTTCGGTTGGCTCTCACGTTACACGGATCTTAAATAGTGAACACAGGCACCTAACCTCCAGTTTGAAATTCGGAAAGACTAGCTTATGAAAGATTAACAGATAATTATGTATGTTTCGCAAAATATTTGATTCCCAGTTCGATTCCTGGAGTTCTCCTGAGCACGGGCTATTTCACGGTCCGAAAGCTAGCTAGGGGTCTAAACTAAAATCTAGGAACGTTCCAAAGCAACATCATATACATATTCTTGTGTACGTTAGCAGCAACTAATTATTAAGACACGTTTCGTCGTTACAACGAAGATGGCTTTTTTCCTTTGTAAGCTTAACAGAAGCTTTCTTTAGAACTTTCTACATGCATAGGTATCGTAGGATGTAAATTATCATGTAATTTAATGCAATTGGAAACAGTTCTAAGCTCACGAATATACAACCAACTGTTTTCCAGCTATATTATAATTCTGCTTGAGGCACCACCCGTACGTGTGTCTGCACGTTACGCTTTCAGTATTAGCTTGGAGAAACGCTGCCCTTGTATAAGAAACCGTGACTTCAGTCGCTCTTCTCCGTAGTTAAGATGAGAGCCAATTTTTCTCAAGGGGCGCATGCTCAGTTTTGAAACTAAAATTTCTGTAGGTACTGTTTGCTTGGAAATAAATTTCTATAACTGAATGAATCGTATTCACAATTTTCCATTGTTATCTTTTCTAATCTGTATTTCCCTTTAGATGTCCCGTCCATTCGTATGACTGCAGCGCTATGATCATCAAGTAAGCAGCACTGAGTAGGTACACATCCTTATATAATAATACTCTTGGTGTATTTATTTCGTGTCCGCTTTGAAGGAAATAGATAAGCAAAAAATAAGCCAGGTTGCAGATTTTGTAAAACGCTGACCAGGTTGCAGAAGATGGCGAAGGCTGGTCTTCATCCCTTTATCTGAAGACACTTCTTGCTTGAAATACTTCTTGAAATCGAGACAATATGCCTGCAGCTTCTGGAGTCCGATTTTATAAATTTCTTCTCTCAGATCACGGTGTGTAAATTCGGCAGCTAACTAACGGAGCACTCAGGAGATGATGATTCTTCACGGGTGGTAGACAAATATTTGTTCCAGCTTCTGTCTTTCTCTTCTTCTTCTACAACAGTACTATTCCCGTTCAAAAGGGGATCGCTAAAGCAGATCTTGCTATTCCATGTATTTCTTAATATTACCATGTGCTCCTCCAGCTCCATACCACGCATATCATCCCTCACACTGTCGTTCTCTGAAGGTGCTAATTTTGTTTCATAGCCCAAATTTCAGCGTTTCAGTGAAGCAGATGTTTAAGTTCACCAGACCGTATCTTGGCTACGGAGCGCCGACATGCATACAGGCTGGCTGGAGTTACATTCAAGTTTATTGCAGGGTTTACTCAAGGTTTATTTCGGCCTCTCACGATTAAGACGCACGCCTAATCAAGAAGGAAGATGGGGAACGTATAAGTAGTACGAGACTACTACAGTCTCAAGATCGAAGACGTTCTACGAATGCTTGGAGAGAGATGAATCGTCTATGCGATGCAGTCAAGAAAGACTTTGAAGCAGAAAGGTCACAGAAGTGAATGAGAGCTGCTGATAAGCGTGAGAGGGAAAATGAGGAAACAACAAGTCAGAGAAAAAAAGCCCTACGGTTGAAAGCACGACAAAGGATCAATGTAGAAAATTAAGCAAGTCAGAGAAGAGAAGATTCTGAAACGGCTAATATTAATAAAAAATATAATTTATTGCGTGAATTTTTTCACGCGCGGGTCCACTAATTAGAATAAACTAGCTCTGTACTTTTCGATATGACGATGATGATTTTTCTTCTTAGCGTGGTAGATGAAAGGTAATATCTTTGACAAAGTTTTTGATGCTGTCGGGCATAACCTATATTGCATATACCTATATACTTTTTAGCTGAAATTCTTCTTAGCAGTTTCAGATGCTGAGTCTTGGCTGGAGTTTTTGTTCTTTTTTGTACATAATCCATTTCGCTTATGCTTTCTTTAGCTGATTCTTTTCGTAGCAGTTGCACAGTTCATTTTCAGAAGATAGTTGTGTCAAATTTGAGTGTATGCGCTACGCCCCTAAATTTTCAGGTTTGTGACGTCACAACTGCCTCACGCCACTGTTGCAGCGAGGAATCTTTGATATTTCCACAGTGGCGTGACGTAATTGTGACGTCACAAACCTGGAAATTCAGGAGCGAAGCGCATTCGCCTAAATTTGACACAACCATCTTCTGTAAATGAACTGTGGCAGTTGCAACAAGCCGAGGGAGATGCCTTTTTATATTCAGTTTACTTTGCAGCCAAATTTCGACGCCTGAGTTTCCATAATCGCCTGGTATCCAGGATACGGAAGAGTGAAGACTTTCCGATGAATTCTTTTGACTGAACTATGTTTTCTTGGTGCTGCCAACATTTGACCAATGCCTAGCTGCTATTCGCGCCTTCTTTTGCAGGGAGGATATTTTGCTCTCACAAAACTCATGGCTATATAACTTGCGTTTCATTAATGGAAGATCAGGCCTACAGGGATGGGACCTATGTTACAGATAAACCTATACTGGCAACTGGAACAATAAGCTCAATCACATAATTACCATCGTCATTTTTCACAACTGGGCCCTCTACCGAGATACTATCATATCAGGACCAAAATTCCAAAGTCATGCATGGTAGAAATGATAAGATATTAGATTAAGGGTGTGCAATTTTTTAAGGGCTGATCACGCTTCCGTAGCTACGCCTCTGTTGATCAGGAAGTGAACTAAATAAAATACTTCGGCTCTACAGCGTTGTTTTCGCCAAATTATGAGACGGTTTAATTGTTGAAAATTATATGGCATGAAGCCGGGTTTTTTATTTTTATTTAAGGAACTCTGTTATTCGCCATGCCGTCTTGACGACGAACGTAGTATGTTGTTTGCCAGGGTGGAATGATTATCAAATAACTTCAAGAAGAATTAGTTTTTGTGTGTACATATCTATAAACCAAATTGTATCATTCAATTCTTTAGGCAACTATGCGAAATGATTAGTAATGGAACTATCTATGTAAGCGCATCTGCAGAGCGTATGCGGTAAGAGAATTATTTTCATTTTCGTACGCCTTGGGAACGCTTAGAGCTAATTTTAAATATATTAAGGGTGCTCACAAACCTTCGACAAAAATATATATTGAGTGCTTATCGTGTAGCTAACGGTTTAGCATGTGAAGTTAGTGTTATTCGCTACTTATTGGGATTCAGACGACTACTTTAGTTTATTGTTACTCGAAAACATATCGTCTGACGACATTGTGTTTGTGCGATTTTTACTCTTGAAGCAGTGCTGGGTTCCTGCTTCCTGAAGATAATTTGCCGCACATTAGCTTCCGCCTTTTTATGCTTGCATCGAAAATCGAAAAATTTTCCAATTTGCGTGGGCTTGAAGCAATATAGGCACTGAAAATTTTCGAAGCTTTTGATGCGGTTTTCAGTAATCATTGCTAGTTTTTTGGAAATGATGATGAAAATGTTAGAGTGTCATTGATTAGCAGGCGGTCACTTAATCCTGAGTATTGGATTTTTCATGTTAGGTAGGCAAGGGCTCTGTTGGCTTAATTGTGGTTCCGTGTTTCTCCTTATTATATGCTGTAAATTTTTGTAGACGAACGTGCGAAGGATCATTATGCATTTTTGTTAGCTTTTGATGGTTATGCGTATAGGCCTAGCTATTTGAAGTAGACGGTACTAATGTGTTTCTGTGCAAACGCTTTCAATTTCATGTGATTAACGTTGCCATGCAACTTTCTGGCTCAGGCAGGGTCTGCATATTGAAAAAAAAAAAACGAAAATGAACCGTGGAATTTTCACGGGTCCCGCTAGTTAATACAAATTCGGCTCGTCAGCGTAACTTTCTGTGATCTAACAATTGCAAACAGAACCTCTTAAATTGATTAAGATCTTCCAAACATTTTCTTGCTTGCACTAATTTGTCATCATATTCTCTTGCAATATTCTTTAAACAGCCTAAGTGTGCCACAGTAGTCAACTACTTCTGCAACCTGTCGAGTAGTCAATCATTATACAGTGTGCATACATACCTAGCAGCACCACTTTCTACTAGTCGTTATCGTTTAGTGAGAGTTCGAACCTGCTAGCTATACAGTCCGGAAATTTATACTTATAAGAACTATGCCTTTCTGTTGTTATGAATCATCTACCTCATCAAACTGTCAAATAAGCCGTAAATATAACTACAGCCTCTAATTTCAATCTACTATTTGTAAATGCGTCACTATTCGCTACACCAGACCTGGCCCGTTTTCACATTTTCCCAGCTTCACTATGTAAATCATTGATCTGTCAAGAATGCACTACATCGATCTATCTCGCTTCACTATCTATAAGTTGTTATCGAAATCGAACTAGTTCATCAATCTTCCAACCAGGACATTAATCTACCTAGCACCGCTATCCCTAAGCCGTTATCAACATCAATGCAGGCTCCACTAGTGAGAATATATAAAGCCTATGCAAGGCAGGAATGACACTCCCGACACATGGATCATTCATTATTCACACTGATGGGCAGTCAGGAATAGCAGGAGTATGTGCGCAGGTGTGGTCACACCTGGGATATGTACCTGTACGTGCCGTGGCTGTGACGTCACATGGTGGCCTCTACACGTCACAGAAGCATATATTGACGTCATACGTTGAATTGAGTCGAGGCAAAGAGTGGACTAACCTGGCAATGCAATGTTCCCGTTTAAAAATTTGTGGTTAATTATCAGATGCCGAAATGTTGCAGTTCTTGCTTTTCTTATGACTATGCAGATATATCATTGTGCTGAACTGTAATTAAAGTTGTTCGTGGTTTTTTAACTGCATCGGTGTGTAATAAACCTATCGAACCTATTCAAAGACGCTCTTTACAATCATCAGATGAGTGCTAATGTATTTCCAATAGGTCTTTAAATAAACTTAAATTTGTAAACTGCAATAATTTGTCGATCTGGGTCTTATTCTTTGAGGACCTTTACAAAATATTGTTATATTGTAATTATGGTCCCTCACGCAATTTAACAATTTCTAAAGGTCTCTCTTAAGGTATAATACCAATAATATCCAACGCTTCAATTCATAATATTTGCAAGACACCGATTATAATGGTTTTCTTGAAAAATAATCGCCAAGGACAACACGTACAGTACATTACCCTAAGCAGAATTATAATTAATCAGAATGTAACCGAAAACTATGTCTTCGTAAACACCGTGAGCATAGGATTGACGTTGATGAGCGGTACGCGTGTTCGGAGGCGAGTTGTTAGCTCGGTTTCCGAATGAAACACTTCGAAAAGTAGAGAGAAAGAAAGAAAGAAGGAAGGCTCATTTAATAAATCTCATCTGAAGGCAGTGCCGACTATATGAAATGCTGACTATATGAAAGAGCAAGAAAGCATGACTTATTACTGTACCTACATTCTTAATGCCAACTTAAAGGACAGGATCAGCAGTTTTACAAAGGTCCTGCTGCACTTCATTTTACGTGTGTGACATCAGCCTTACAAAATAAAACTTACTCTACGTGACGCTAATTGAAAATTTATTCTTTCACCAACCTGTTACTTGCAGTAGGTAGTGGTAAGTGGCATACATGCATAAGGAAATGAGATACCTGCTCTCCTCAAGTCGGGCATCGGTGGCCTTATCGAGGCCGAAGCATTACGGAGGCGGGTTACGCGGTTGTAGACGCGCAGCCAACCCAAACGAGGCCGATCCTTGAGGTCGTCACCTCCCTCTACTTATCCATGACTCTGTGGACGGCCATCCGTCTGACCTCTAAGTACATGGAGATGTCGGGTTCGTTAAGGGTCCGCGTGGAGGAGAGCATATGCCTCAATTTTACTTGCCTCCATTGGAGCACACATGCACCTCACCACTATTTAACGCTCGTGACAATTACCTAAACCGGGCCAATTATAACTTTGTGTCACAGAAAATTACTTTTACGACATAAGGCTGATCAGAAACTCGTTAAAGAAAACGCAACAGGAATTTTGCATAACTCGGTAGGTTTACAAATTGCAACTCTGTCGGAAAATCATAGGCATTTGTCGGATGTCTACGAGTATACGTGTTGAATATCAGTAATAATTAGCGATGCTATCTTATAATCGCCTTAATAATTCCGACCGGGTGTCGGGTGTGTACAAAGTGCGAAGGACGCTGATGCGCTGGTGCAGGCAAGAATTTATGAACATGACGGATGAAGTTGGGCACATTTCTCTTGAATTTAGCATATATTTAATCATGCGTCACTAGAAGGTAACACAAAGTTCGGTCCGGCTCTGTTGGAATCAGTATAACGAAGTGATAAAAGTAAAAGTAATTTCTTCTTCTTCTTCTTCACAGAGCTGTATATTTCGCGTTTTCTTAGCGATATGAGGTGCTTTGGGAATTGTGGTTCTGTACTTATTTTCCTATGTGGAATTATTATTATTACCTCCGCCGAAGAGGTTATGTTTTCGTCGTGTTTGTCTATCTGTCTGTCTGTCACCAAGATAACTCAAAGAGTTGAGAACCGATTTGGATGAAATTTACAGGGACTTTTAGGTATGTTAGGAGAAACAGATGATTAACTTTTGGTGAAGATATGTCCATCCGTTTGTTTGTTTGTTTGTCTGCCTTATTTTTCTTGATGCCATAACTCAAAAAGGTATGGATGGATTTTGATGAAATTAACAAGAGTTGTTGGGTATATAACAACGAGTAAATGATCGAATTTTGGTGATGATCCGTTTGTTCATTCGTTCGTTTGTCACTGTTTTTAATTTTATGCTTGTTAGCACAATAACTCAAAAAAGTAGGAAATGAATCTTTATGAAATTCATAGAGATTGTTAATGATGTTAAAAGACATAAATGATCAAATTTTGGTGCAGATCGGTTTGTTCGTTTGTATGTTTGACTCATGTTTGTCATAACGCTTGTTAACAGTATAACTCAAAAAGTTATGAACGGATCTTCAAGAAAATTGAA
>LQNS02276481.1:634186-645481 GCA_001587735.2 Parhyale hawaiensis | reverse complement strand
GGGGGGGGGGGGGGGGGGGGCAGCGGGGAGGTGAAAACGCTGATGCAAAAGTTTTGGCATTTGTAACGAAAGCTCAATTTCTTCTGGTAGTTTCTCGGCGGAAAGACTCGTAAGAAAATATATAAATATATATACACAGGTACATAAATATATATATATAAATTTAGGTATATGCACAAAGATGCATATAGACGTAGGAAGGAAACATTATCAGCGGTCTCACTTCGTTGCGGATGATATACGAAGAGGACGCCACCGATCTTCTTAAGGCGTGCATGATACCCCTTTCCTACCCGTTCCCAGGGGTAGGCTATGAAGACATTAACTCAGTAGAGTTACCATGCAAACTCATGTTGCCAGAATTTTAGCTAGTGGTTATATGAAACCAATGTACGTTTTTTAATCCATCACTTTTTTTTATCTGTTTTAATCAATTTTTGCTTTTTAGGCATTTTTAATTCATTAGTTTTGCTCTGTTTTTTTTCTAAATTTTTCACTTTTTCAGTTCCTATGCCAGTAATGTACAATGTTGAAAATGTAAAGTTTATTTATTTCCTCATGAGAGCAAGACTGTCTCTTTTGTGGCGGATGTGCGATAACTGATTGGTAGTGGTGGAGTAGCAAACATATATAGGGTAGGTACCCACGAGGTCGGAGAGAGGGAGTGCCTGCTTGCCTCATCAGCCCCCACGCCTTAGCTACATCCTGCTCTGTTTGTATCACAGCTGGGTATTGGTGGCCATTTTCGTAACTTGCCGGTTATTTGCAGTTACTTCGTATGCCGTTATTTGCGGTCATTTTCGTAACTTGCCCTTATTTGAAGCCATTTTCGTAACTTGCCGTTATTTGCAGCTATTTCATATGCCGTTATATGCAGCGATTTTTGTAACTTAACGTTATTTGTGGCATTTTCGTATCTTGCGTTAATTGCGGCTATATCATAACCTGCAGTTATTTGCGGACATTTTCGTAACTAGCCATTATTTGCTGTCATTTTCGTAAGTTGCCGTTATTTGTGGCCATTTGTCACATGAGAAAAAGTTGTCAGAGGGCAGTTGGAAAGCCACGCCTGTAGCCATTTTACCGTTTGCGGTTGGTTTTATATATGTAACATGTATGTTATATTGATATACATCTTTACGTAAAATGCTATAGTGGCTTAGCCAAGTTTGATTAATAATTACAAGAACGAAAAACATCTATTCTATATTATACTGAAAGTCTGTGAACCGGTCTTGCTTGCTTATTTGTGTCTTGTTTGACACATTTTCTTCGCTATTACACGAGAAGAAATTAGAGGTGCGGGGGTGGTTGGCCGTGGCATTCTATCCATGGATTAGCTCTTTAATTCGATTGTATCTGTGATACGGAAGTTAAACTGCGCTGGGCCTCAAGAACGGGCATGATCAATTCAGCGGTTCCACGGGCAATACAACTGAAATACGTAGCGTATAATAATTTGACTGCTTACTGCCTGGGTGTTGAATATTCGTTAGAGAAGCAAAGAATCTGTTGATAGTGAACCGAGCGGGCAGCTCCTTGACGGGCAGAAGAGGACGGCTGAATAGCGGGTGGTCTATGCCCAGCTAAATAACACCACCTTTTTTGCGAAAGACGACCCAAGCGAAGACAATCGTGATGACGACCCAACGGGTCACGGGTCGTCTAGTTAGTTCTAAAAATGAGGGTAGCAGCACAAAACAAGAGAAGATATGTTTTATATCAGTACAAGGGGCGTTAACTGTTGGCTGTGACGTAACAAATCTTTTTATAAGCAAAAAACAATAGTTTTATGCTACAGGTCAACAATAGTAAAAAATGCTGCAACTTTAAGACACCATTTGGCCTAAAAATTGCTAGCATAATGTGTCCGTTTGGTTTTTGTCTTATAAATACATTCCTAGCGTTAAATTGAACGGATCTGTTGTTTGAGGTTGTTATGTTATGTAACTAAGAAAACAATTAATCGAAATTCCACCAATCAGCTGTAGGAACTATTTGGTAGAAGAGGGCCGTAATGTATAGGATACTAATATTATTATCTTATTAATTAATTTCGCTTAGCTCTTCTACAAGTTTTGCTACCGAAGCTTTGCTGTTACAAGAGCGGATATTAATAGCTAAAAGAAGATACTTTATTCATGGCCAAATCTAAACAATATTTCAATTCCAAAAGTAAAGAACAGACGAAACTTTTGCATTAAAACTTGACCAGAAATTTGAAAACAGGGAGCACAGAATTGATGCTAAAATTTGGAAATACCGTCATTAACACAAGCAATTTATTTAGTTACTAACAACATTCAGTGTGAGATTTTGCAACGAGCTATTTTGCTGTTTTTTAAGTTAGTGCTGTCAACTTCTCCCTTTGTTTCTTCGGTTTTAATTTGGACCAGATCGTTGATATTGCATCGGTCCTGCTGTAGTAACACAACTATAGTAAGTGAAGTTAGGGCTGTCACATATGACATTTGTTATATTTGTTCTCTACATGTTATGTGAGAAGTGCATGGTAACGCAATAGTAACACTGAACGATAAAAGTACTAAATTCGTGATGGAAGTAAACGGTAGAAATGATACATTTATTATTAGAGTGAGTAAAAGAAAAACTACATTTCTGATGACAGTGGGTAGTATAAACTCCTCATTTGTCATAAGAGTAGGCGGTATAGACTCCACATTTGTAATGGGAGTGGGTGGTATAAACTCCACATTGGTAATGGGAGTGCGTGGTATAAACTCCTCATTTGTAATGGGAGTGGGGGATATAAACTCCACATTTGTAATGGGAGTGGGGGGTATAAACTCCACATTTGTAGTGAGAGTAGGTGGTATAATCTCCACATTTGTAATGGGAGTGGGGGTATAAACTCCACATTTGTAATGGGAGTGGGGGGTATAAACTCCACATTTGTAATGGGAGTGGGGGGTATAAACTCCACATTTGTAATGGGAGTGGGTGGTATAAACTCCACGTTTGTAATGGGAGTGGGGGGTATATACTCCACATTGGTAATGAGAGTGGGTGGCAAAAAATATCACATTTGCAATCGAAGTGAGCGAATAAGAAATCACCACTAACTAGAACAAGAGCCATACTCACTAACGAACCCGCAGACTGTATTTACAACTTAATTAATATTCACTTCAATTATTGACTGTCACGTACGTATCGGTAGTCACGCGCGGCCGTGCTCTACACCGCACGGTACACACGCACGAACGTACACGAACGCAGAGCACGTATGGGCAACCTCACGTGCTTCGCAGTGTTGCCAACTGGCGTTTTACGAGACCAGATTTAACCAGATGCAATCATGGGTAGCGTTTGGTAATTTTTAAAAATGCACAGCACAGCAATGAAATGAAACGTACTTGCAATTTGGTAATGATCGTAGATCGAAAATTCTCAATTCTCCCGAATCGGAAAATTATTGGCGATTGCCGGATATTAGCCTATTTCTTCCGGATTAACTTTGAACTAGTGGCTGTGAATATCCAAAACGACCTGGTCCGACTTCGTGCAGCTTTCTGCGTAGCCACTTGGGTCTTCATCAAAAGCAAACTCGGGTAGGTGGTTATTATTTCTTTATTTACTTACTATTAATAGCAATAAAAATTTTCTGCTGCTGAAATTGGTTGTTTTTATTAATTTTGGATGAAGCGTCTCCTTCCTCGTGCTCGAGTCCCACAAGCATATCTTCCCTATCATCTTCCTTTAGCATTTCCTGCATTTATCTTCTAATTTCGGGGTACAGCGGCGACAGAACATCCAAGTACGTTGTGTTTCTGCATTCGGCTTTGCGCTCATCAACAATCATAAGCTAATAGACAGACAGACAGACAGACGAAGCGGCAGAAACATGTTTGTAATGTTATCCGCAGTTATCATGAGCATCAATTACTAACTATCTGCCACTTAAGATCGTCCCTCTCCCTGGGTAAACCTTTACCTGTGCAGTTCCAAATTATGAGAATTAAGAAGATAGCTACTACCCTCTACTCAACACAACGAATTTGCGAGTTCTGACTACCGACTAGACTTCTAAATACCGGCAAACTCGCTTAGTTACACCGAATTAGAGGATGATGTATTTTTGCACGCGATTTACAGGTAACATGACAAAATTTTGCAAACAGACCCTCGCAGCGCCATCTACGAGCCTCTTTGGTCATTCATTTCGCTCCCGTAGCCTCGGCAGTTGTCGATTTTTAATGTAGTTGATCAAAAACTTCAAGTCATTGTTAAATGTGAAGAGAATAGTCAAAATTATTCCACTTCTTGTATTTATTTTGTCGTGCTGATAAGTCTGTAAATATAGCAACGTCAGTATTTTGAACGCAGTTCGATGTCTTTAAAAACTTCGACCATCGGGCCATTCCCAGTCGGAATAGTTGCCATTGATTAAATAGTAAAAGGTATCCGATAAAATCGGGCATATGCCTATAAATTTTCGATTGGGAATTCTCACGTGTGAATAGGGAATATTTGGTTCATTCGCACGAGTTTTCTCAGCTTTTGGCTAGCGCATGGACCAGCCGAGACTGGCAACAGACTTACTTTTAGGCAACGTTCCGGAATGAGCACAGGAAGTCTCCCATTGGCTCTCAGGATGATGACGTCATCACTGAGCACTCTAAGAGGTCACGATTTCTTAGCTTCCGTTGTACAAACGTACGTGTCCCGCAATACTTGGCTCTTTACGTAGTCTTTATGACGACTGCGTCGTACAGAAATACACATTGCCGGACCCGTCGGTGGGCGCATGATCAATAGTCATAGTAGTACAAAAGACCGGTAGTTTGCGGCCTTTTCACTAAAAAGGCTGGAAACTCGCGGCCTGCAGCCTTTTAATGAAACAGCTGGAGGCTTGCGGCCTTTCACTGAAAAAGGCCGGGAGTCTGTGGTCTGCGTTTTTTTTAATAGAAAGGCCGATGTTTTACGATCCGCAGCCTTTATACTGAAAGCACGGGTTATTTATAGTCTGCGGCCGTGTAACAAACAGGGGAGGCTTGGGATGTGCACCGTTTTTACTACCCTGCAGGGGCCGAAAGTGCCCAGCTATATAATACACCAACATCTGCTTGGTATCAGAAGCCCAAAATAATTCTTCAAAGAGAGCACAATTATAATTTGAAAAATAAAATAAAAAGTATTGCCCAAAATCAGCAGGAATTACCGTGCAATGACCGGTAATACCTGCCTTGGTGTGCTCATCCAGCATGGAAACTACAGCACTTGCTCCTGCTCAGGCCGCTGCACGAGACAGTCGATAGACAAAAAAGTTACTTCTTACTCTTCCGATTTCCTTCGCCGCGGGCGCAGCTTCGACTTGTCCGATTGTACTGGACACCCTCCACAGCTAAGAACACCTCCTCCAGGAGTTACAAGTTCTTAACAACCAAAGCTCTGGAGGCCACCCTAATTCATATCCTTCTCTTTTCAGTCCGCTCTAAGTTGACGTCTCTAAGCTCATCATATCTGCAGCTATGAATGGTGCTTGCATGAGCGTTTCTTCCCCTGAAATTTTCCTTCACTTTTCTTTTTTTCCTTAGTCATCTAAATGATACTGACAATGGCAATAGCTCATAGAGGGTCAGGACGTAAGTCCCGGCTACTCTCTGGGAATGGGTCTGTTGGTCCGTCTACTGCCGCCTATCTGGGAATGGGCCTGTTGGTCCGCCTATCTGGGAATGGGCCTGCTGATCCGTCTACTGCCGCCTATCTGGGAATGGGCCTGTTGGTCCGTCTACTGCCGCCTATCTAAGAATGGGCCTAATGGCCCGTCTACTGTCGCCTACCGAGAATGGCCTGTTGATCCGTCTACTGCTGGCTATCTAATCTAAATGTTAGCCATCATTGCAGTTATTCCTCTGCAAGCTCCACTTGCTTAATTGCTAATAGCGCTTTTAATTTCAAATGAGTTTCAATTCCAAGCGACACATTGTTCAAATCGAATCGTGACTGCACGTGAAAATGTAGTCGCCGTCACCGAAACTTTTGTTCCCGACCGTGAAACGTTCTCGTATTCCGACTCTCGTGTGCAACAAGCTTTAGTGCATGGGAAAATTAAGCTGGTTTTGAACCAGCACGCTTTCAGTATAGCCGGCTACACATTTGATGAGTCCCGATACTGAGGTCAGAGTAGTACATATTTAGTTGTAGTACAACACAACCTCCCACGACAACAGCAACACAGTTTGACAAGCACTGAGCTCTAAATAGACATTGCCCATGGGCTGCGGACACACTCCACACTTTTGCAAATACATAATCGCTTCCGCTACACTGCAGAGAATGACAAACATCCTGTACATTGGAAAGAATATTGCTTGCTCTGCCGCACGTCAGTTCCCCTACCAGAATTTTCTGTTCCCCAAAAACTGCTTTACGATTTAAGTGACGGGGCGGCCAAGTGCTCCGTCACGGACTAAATTGAACTAAATATATTTGAACTAAATATATTTTAATCATGTCAATTTGGTACGAATTGAAGTGCCAAAGACTAGACAGCTCTTGAACCAATGTACTCGGGTTAGTTCGCTAACGGTTTCCTTTTCTATTTTTACAACTTCTCTAAAAATAAAAAAATATTAAGTGCTGTGAAAAAAAAAGGAAATCAGCATCCATGACACACGAGCGGTTCGATGCAAGAGCAGCATACTTATCACCAGCCTGAAATGAGAAGGATAGCCGTCGATAAACAAATAATTAACCCTTCATCCCTTGGCTCGTCAGAGGACGCGTTCGATTGGGTCGTCAAAATCGAGCTAACCCAGGCCCACTTGTCCTAAACTCTAAACAGCAAATGTTGATTTCGTCACTATACATCGCGTTGCAGGTGCTAACAGCAGCCAAGTACGCTTGAAACGAGGAGAAAGTCTGTTTTATAAAGCAAAATTGAGTTTTTGAACAATCAATTGAGTTATAGCCTGAAACCCAACTCAATACGGTAAAGCCAGCCCACTCATCCGAAATTCTGGATAAGTTAAATCTCTTAGGGTGCTGGCACACCAAAAGCAGTTCAGCGAGAAGCTGGCAGGCAGGCAGGCTGGCAGTTTTTGAGAAGCACGGTATTGCATTGGAGCGCGCACACCGAACAGCGGCAGTTGACCAGGCAGCTGCTGCTTAACTGCCCCACTCTTTGGTTTAACTCTGCCACCTAATCGATGGCAACCATAGAGCACACTCGATTGGGTGCCGAATCGTGTTCCAATTGTAAGAAGCAACGCAATGACGTTGAGCCTGTAGAAAACTACTTTACTAAGCAAGATTGAGTTTCAGGATGTCTCAAGGGTAAGCGATTAAGGGTCAATGCCTGATACTCAATTCAGCGGGTCGAAGCCAGCGCACCTGCGTGAAGTTTCCTACAAGTCAAGCCTCGGAGGCTCAATTTTGATGCCCGATCGAACAAGTCAACAACCTTGCTAATATGAAGCTAATGATGTTTTATATCATAGATGAAGCATTTACAGGATAAGTTCCAAAAGAAAGAAGCATTGTTACTTAAACAAAAGAGGAAAAGAATTAGAAAACTAAGAGTGCATTTGATGGGCTCCAAAATTAGGACTTCGAGCTTTGCCTTGTTCGAAATTTCAGGGGCAGGTGCGATGGCTTCGTCCCATTAAATTTAGTTTCAGGCACTGACCTTAAGCCGGCCACTTTCAAGACTTCCCAAGACTCAGTCTTACTACGTAAAATGGAATTTTCAGCAGGTTCAGTGAAATCGGGTAATTTCTAACGGTTGAACACAGATTCAGAGCTGCAAAGCCAAAGCTTCTACCCGAAGTTTCGGACAAGTCTAGCCTCGAAAGCTTAATTTCGGCGCTCAATTGAACGCGCCCTTAAATACCTGAGCTGGCGTACCCCTTCTGCGGCGTTTTTATTTCTTGTGATCGCGACCCTTTTAGTGGTTTTCTGGAATATTTATGACTACAAACTCTTCGGCTGTTTTCGATCCGAAAAGCCATGACTTGCGTCCCTTTGAGCTAAAAATGGGCTATCTATAACTGCTATAAGTGCTGAATGCGGCGGCCGCGCCCACCCATCAAATTATATGTAATAGCTGAAATGGCCGCAGGGCCGCCGGTCGCAAAGCCTACCACTCACAAATGGGTCAGGATCATCGGTCGTAAAGGCTTCAATAGAGGCTGCACGGAGAGGAAACTAGACCAGTATTGCCACTCTCTGCTCACGGCGTCTGCGGTCAGTGTTGTCATTCAATTATCTGCTACAAACTCAACTTACTAATGAAAATTACAACTATATACTGTATTTTATGCTCCGGAGCATTCGTGACCCCTCCCATTCATTTCTATAAATAACCCCAACAACCCCCAGAGCGGAAAGCCACCCTGCTGCGTATGTATGCATTGCACGTCCATGAACTCACATCTTAAGTATATCTGATTCAGGGACGAAATTTCGATCATATTCCGTGGAAAATTTCCCTCTCCGTCAGCACTTTACCCTAGAGCGTCTTGCGCTGTAATTTCCGCAGGTCTTTCATCTTAAAACAAGAAAGCCAGACTTCGTTCGCTCATTTAGGGCAGTCTAAAATTAACTTGGAATTTTGCGGTTTGGTTTTAGCGCCCAAGGGAGATGGCCTCGGATGTGTGGAGTAATGAAGGAACGGTGCGGGCATCTTAATGAATGTAATTAGCACGGCATTATATATTATAATTACAGAGCATTCTCCTGGAAACTGGCACACAAGTTCCCTTATGAAATATATTAATTCTGCAACGACAACAGACACAGGGCATAATGAAGGAAAGAGTAAACATAGTATACTGAGCATAATTAGATGGCCATTTTAGTTTACAATTACAGGGACATACAGAAGGAAACGGACAGAGGTTCTTTCAAAAAATTCATTGACTTACCAGTCAGTAATAATATATATTACAGAGGCATAGGTAATGAAGGAATATATCGTAATGAATATAATAATTACCAAGACAATAGTTATTACGACTCTAGGGGTATTGGTGGAAACTCCATGGTAGAATTTCTTAATGTAATTCACGTTATTAACGATATTTTCCTGCGAACAGGATCGAAACGATTCAGCCAGCGCAGCGTGATGAAACAATTGATACGAATATACTAGCCATAATAACTAGAGCACTCTGAGAGCGCATATCTCCGCCAAGCAGGGCAATGTTAACGAAAAATTAATTTTTTTTTTCTGAAACTTGCTTTCCATTTCATCATCACCACCAAAATTTGGTCATATGTGACTTTTGACAGTAATAACAGCTTCTGTAATTTACATCCAGATCTGGCAGCACCTTTTTGAGTTATTATATTCTGACAAACATTAGTCAAACGCGCAAACGGACAAACCCTTCACCAAAATTTGGGCATTTGTATCTTTCAACATTTCTAACAATTTATTCAACTTTCATGAAGACCCGTTCATAATTTTTTGAGTTATGTTACTGACAAAGATTTTGACATATATTAGTCACACACACAAACGTACGAACCGATCATCACCAAAATTTCATTATTTGTGTATTTAAACATTTCTAACAATTTCTGCAAATTTAAATAATATTCATTGATAACTTTTAGGGCTATGTTGCTGACAAACATAATATCAAGCATAGAAACAGGCAAACAAACCTTACAGATCTTCACAGAAATTTGTTCATTTGCTCTTCATAAAATTTATAGCGAACTTCTGTAAATTTCATAAAAATTCGTCCAAAACTTTTTTAGTTCTGGAGCTCAGGAAAAAAGGTGGGCAAACAAACAAACGCTTGAGCGTAGCTTCACCAAAGGTAATCAGCTGTTCCTCTTAACATGCCTAATAATTCATGTAAGTTTCATAATGATCCGTCTATAACTTTTTTAGTCATCTTAGTGACAAGACAAGCAAACAAATAGACAGGCAACCAAACAAACTCGACAACAAGATAACAAACAAGCTCGATAACAATGTAACCTTCTAGGATCTAGGTGGAGGCAATAACAGGCCGCTACCTTACCTACAATACAGCAAAACAGATTAACCGGGCAGACGCAATATTGATTGTCTGCGCGTATCAACTCTTTGCCTAACGCCAGAACAACGCTCTCATAGGAATATATAGTATTATGGAAGTAACCATATATGGTCACTTGCCGAGAAAAGGATGAAAATTCGCTGATGGTAAAACAAACATAAGGGCGTGCAAGGGTAATAATAACAAGCACTACGTAATAGAATTTTTCCTACTGCAGCTACAATGGACCGACCGCCTTGTCTCAGTGATGAAAATTCTCACGGTAACATCGTTAAATTAATTAGAAAAATTGGATTATTGTTGACGCAACGCTAAAATTATAGAAGAATACATGTACCTGTATTTAACAGATGAGGACAGAATGTGGCTGAATGGTTCTATAGCTTCATTAGTAGCAATGGATAAAACTACAAAGGATGATGAATCGGTTTGAAATAGTCGTTAATGAAGGCAAATCTAACGTTATATAATAAAATAGAAATAATATCTCAGTCTAGATATAATACATACATATCACAGTTCAGAATAGAATTGTGAAAATAAAATAGAAACGATGACTCGCTCCGAAAAAGATAAAAAGGGCGTCTCACTTTTGAAATAGTGCAAGAATGTCCGGCTCATTAAACAAAACTGTGGAAATAACGGCTCACTTCGAAAACGGGTTGGAAAAACGTGTCTCCCTCGACAATTAACTGAAACGGCCGCTGACTTAATGCAAAAAAATGTCGGCTTTCGATAAGCGTTGTGATTGATTGGTTTGTGTAACTTGGGAGCGATATCGAAAGTTTTAGGAACATTCGCTCCTCTCAGACCATTAATAATGTCCTGTGACGGGGATTCAGGGACAATCTTTCATACGGGTAGGAACGGGAATTTTTAACGGTAACTGGCGGGAACGCTCATATTGTGAATAAAAACATGAGAAAAGAAAATAGAATAAGTCCGTATCGGAAACTTCAATACGAGAATTCGTTATTATTGGATGCAGATGAGAAATGTAGGGCTCACAATGACAGCTGATGAAAAACGAATGTTTCGCTTTGAAGGCGGGCGCAATTGAACGACTCATTATAGGAAAAAGTGGAAAGGCGGCTCATTTTGATCACGTTTCTGCATAAACGAAAAGTTCCGATACACATAAGAGCCGATCAGTTCCTAATAGCTTAAAAAACGAAAGTTCATTTAAAAATAAAAGATGCTACTTTTCAGTAATTCGGTAAGACGCAGAAGTGACGACTCACTTCGGTAAAACGCAGAAGTGACGACTCACTTCGGTAAA
>LQNS02276481.1:593054-606279 GCA_001587735.2 Parhyale hawaiensis | reverse complement strand
ATGCTGGCCCAAAATTTTGGTCGTCCTGGCTGCTTCCCTCTATAAGCAGTAATTATTAAATTCAATTTCTATTGCTCTCTCGGAATGGCAGCATCAAACAACAACAAGAAAAAAAATCCGTATAAAAAGAACTTTTTATACACTGCCACACTCTGGAATGTGGGTTATTAAAAAGGATCCAACACTCTTAAGTGTAGAGAAAAAATCAATCTCATTTAATACAAGATGTTGTGAAAAGGAGCCAAAGCCATGCCAATGATAGCATTGCCTCCCTGAGGGCACCTCGTACGCCGGGGTGAATAATCGCAGTCAACTTTTCACCTCAAAAATGAAAAACCAGAAGAAAACTAGATGTACCATCAGAAAGCCCATCTTTTTCTGTATAATATAATGTACCTATTCATTTATTTAGGTTTGTTCAATTTTGTTGTGTTTATTTACTGATGAAAAACAGTCACAGTTTTCCACCCCAAAAAAACTTTTTTGCGAGTTTCGCAAAAGTCCCACAACTTTGATGCTGGATACCAAAGTTTCTAGTGAAATTTGTTCAAATTTGGCAGAAACATTGTTAAAAGACCCATAATGAATGTGTTAAAAGCATTTTGTGGTAATCCCTCTGGTTCGTTAGTTAGAATGAATTTAGTGACTGTGAGTGCGATGATTCACCTCGATCTAAAAAATCGTCCGGGGTGAAAAATTGCACTTGCAAAATTGTATTTTATAAGTTGTTCATGGCTCAGAATGTATCAATATTGCTTTGTAAATTTGTAAGATAATAATAAAAATAATAGTAGAACATAGGTGAGGCACCAACACAGTTAATATAGATACTAGTAGCTATATACCTATACAAATAAAAAGTTTTAATTTACATATATAGCTACCTTTATCTTTCAATTTATAGCTACTAAAAGGAGAGATAGGTAGGTACCTACAGCTAAGTACCTATTGTGCAATGATGATTCATTTGAATTTTTCATTTTTTATTAACAGAGCAGAGAAATAATGACTGACTTGCAACCTTTAACAGCTTCTGTATATCACCAAGATCTGTGTTGGAGATGAGTTGGAAATTTTTATAAATACAGGAAAGATTTATGCAAAAATGGCATCTCCACCAAAGGATGTCACTCGCATCATGCTCATTACGGCAAACATTGCCACTTGCTTTGAACAGGTAAGTTGCTTGTTAAGCCTAGCCTATGTGAGGATCAAGGTAAGTTCCCACAATAGTCAAACTAAGAAAAAAACTTATAGGTAGCTACAGTACCGTATATAGATTTTGAACAATATTCATCTTATCCCCCACTTGAACTTCAGAATTATGTTGATATATTTTGATTCATTGAAAATACCTGATTGAGAATATTTAGGTCTTTATTGGTGGAAATTTTGTTTTGTTTTGTCAGATTTTTGTCGTTTCAGCTTCTTAATTGACCCATCGGAGCGCACTGCTGCTTTAGGTTATGTTAGCTTCAGAGCCAACTTAGAACCTCTTTAGGCTGTGCTGTTAAGTAGTTAGGCATAAACCCCTTCATAATATTGGGCAGGTTATGTAAGAGGTAGGCCTGGTTTACCTAATTTTCACAAAAAATGGATATCATTTTCATTTTCAGTGGGCCTCAATTATGCTAGAAGTCACTTTCTTATTCTATTACTTGAATGGGAGATAAGATGACTATTAACATAAATTTTTTCTCTATTTTGATTTTTTTCCTTGATCTTAGCTTGCAGGAGCTGGAATTCAGAGATCAAAATCTTAAAATTGAAATATAAATATGGTGGATTTTGAGTTGCCCCTGCAATAACATATACCCAGCAAATCTTTAGCTATACCAAAGATAGGGATACTTCAGATTAGGGTAACATGTTGAGTACCCATCCACCATGTTAGTAGCTGTCCACTTGGCACTAAAAAACTTCCTGTGTGAAAACTGGCAGTGCTAGAAAGCCGTAGTGTTGGTTGGGGCAAATCGTGCACATTTTTTCAATTGGTTGTCACACTCTTACTATCGATCCTTGAGAAACAGCTATTTTACTGAATGGGCAGTGTTACATGTAGTTATGGTAGCTACATATAAGTTCAAACCAATAAGTGTCTTAGTAAAAATTTGAAAAAATAAAAACTGACATTTTTCTGAACCCTCACGAATGTTTCAAATCATGCACAGTGCTGGGGCAAATCGTGCGCGTGGTCGTAACTTGCAAAATAATCATCGTAGATAAAAATTGATATCACCATCGTATAGAACCTTACTTTTTACCCTAGAAAGTAAAAACGATGCTAAACATTAGGCTATAGCTACATGAAGCTTCTTACAATTGCGTCGCGCACAGTGTGCATCACTTGTAATTATGTGGCTAAATGAGGAAAATTGTGGGTTTTTTTACTTCAATTCATTGTCACACTGTTATTATCGATCTTTGGGAAATGGCTACTTCACTGTAAGAGCAGTGTTACTTGTAGTTGCAGTACATAAAGCGGCCAAAGCAATATGTGGCAGTAAATACTGGAAAAAACGAAAGCCTGCGTTTTGCTGCCAATGGTGAAACCCGTGCGTTTTATTCCAATACACTGTCGCACAGTTGCTATCGATCTTTGGGAAACAGCTATTTCATTGTGAGAACAGTGTTGCATGTAGCCTAGTTACGGTACTTATAACGGCCAAAGCAATATGTGGCTCTAAAAACGAGGGGGGGGGGATGGGAACAGCATTTTGTGCCTGTCTGCCAGTGGGAAAATCGTGTGCATTTTTATTTCTATTCGTTGTCATGCTGTTACTATTGATCTTTGAGAAACATCTATATCATTCTAAGAGCAGTGTTACATGCAGTTGCTGTACATATAACAGCCAAAGCAATAGCTATGTTGCAGCGAAAACTGGAAAAAAATAAAAACCAGCATTTTGCTGTCAATCTGCCAATGAGAACCTTAGGCCCTAGTGTGCATTTTTATTTCAGTTCATTGTCACACTGTTACTATCGATCTGTGGGAAACTGTTATTTTATTGTAAGAGCAGTGTTACATATAGGCCTAGTTACAGAACATTTAACTAACTGCCAAAGCAATAGGCTATGTGGCAGTAAAACCTGGAAAAAATAAAAACCAGCATTTCACTGCCAATGGACAAATTGTGCACAATGCCAATGGCATGGTCGTAACTTGCAAAATGATCATTTTAGGCAAAAAGTGATGTTACCAACTTACCATCATAAACAACACAATTTTAAACCTTAGAAACGATACTAAACATGATTTGATAAACAACTGTTCGCCATGTTCGCGTTGCTCACGATTTGCCCCACCTGGAATTTCGTAAATGGGGCAAATTTTGCGCACCTCTGTACAAATTCATATTTTGGAATTCAGTTCAATGTTTTTCTGTCTTCTTTACAGTCAATTAGAAGCGTGCTTGCAAATTTTCAAGGGCCGGTGCGCACCGTTTGACTCGTTTAAAAAAAAAACTGATTTTGTGGATGAGTAAAATGCCATTTAAAAAGCTCTCTGTGTGCTCTAGTTGCAAACCAATTTTTCTAGTGTACACCATTCTAAAAAGAGCACCTTGGAAAGGTATAGAAAACATACTTTGTCTACACCAATATATCACCTGGTAGTCTCCTCAAAGTTCAGTTTTTTAACCATACATATCTGTGATGGATCCCATTCATATTTGCAGGGTAAAACTAGAGGGATGAGGCTTCTTTTCAGTTTTTTTGTCATTCCCTTCAGTGCCCCAACCAACCTTGCATAGGCTGAAACTGTAGGCTAAATAGTGCTGCACCATCCCTGAAAAAAAAAAAGATGGTGATTTTCAAATGTTTTTCACTGAAGACATGAAAAAATTAGGAAAACCAGTGCCATTTATTTTTTTGTTTCATTTTTTTGCTCATCATTTTTTCAGAGATAGTGCGGCACTACTTAGCCTACAGCTTGAGCCTAAGTACAGCTTTCTAGCACTGCTAGTTAGTTTAGTTCTCACACTGGAATTATTTTAGTGCAAAGTGGAGGGCAACCTACTATCATGGTGGATGGGTACTAGACATGTTACCCTACTTGGCCTTTCTTTACACAGTTTCTGTAGAATTGGGTCTAACTACTATAACTTTTATTGGCCAGGACTTTTGATTGTGAAGAGTGCTGTTGCAAATTTGATACTGTCATTTTTGAAAGCCTGGTATTCACACTTATAACTAGCTGTGTAGGTATATACTGTAATGATACATAGATATAGTTAACTAGCTACCTATCTAAATTCAATTGTTTCATTTTTCATTTGCTTTTCCCACCCAGTTACATCAACAGTAGGTAGCTAGATGTGAGATTATTGTAAGATCAATTTTATATTTAGCTAGTAGCTAGGTATAGCCCTATACTGTACAGTATTTTAACTTTGTATCTGATCATTTTTACTCAACCCAGCACACCTATCATCTCTTCAGCTTGCAGTAGTCATAGGACTATTTATTTTGTTGATTCTGTATGTTAGATCCCGTACCAGGTGCTCATTGCCAATGTACATACTAACTTGTTAGGTATGTTATTGACCAATTGCTATTTATTATTTTTCAGCCTGAAAGCATGGTGATGGCATGGATGGATGAGCTCTTGAAGGTATGACTGTTTCTTCAATTGCGTGACATTACCCTATTGCAATATAGTGGACGTTGGAACAATCTAGAAAATTTATCTGAAAAGAATTAAATTAATCAGTAGCTATTGACTATCTAAAAGGGAGGGGGGTGGAGTGCAAGAACAAAGTAGTTTTCAAAAACCAGGTATATATAGGGCTTTGGTTATGAGAAGGGTGTGGGATAGGCAGCATTCCACTCCTGGATTCATAGCACCATCATCACTGTGATGATATGAAACAGTGGGGCCTGGAACTTGGCATCTCTATCTATGAGTGTTGTTAGGCGTTTTGAGTCAGGAACTTTGGTTGCAGAGACAGTGAATCTGACCTTGCAATGTAACCTAGGTACATGTAATTTGTTCCAAGTTCAAGTTATTTTGTATTCATGCTGTATTGTGATACTTCACTACCTACATATTGCATAGCTTGGTCATAAACCAAATTAGCCTACCTTATCATCTAATGACTAAAGATATATAGACCTTTATTAGGCCAGTTATATACAGCACCGAACTTCGGTTCCACGGTTGCAAAAGTGGATGAACCAAGACTGACGATAGCTCCAGCGTCCAGTCAGTGTCTTACTGCAACACCTTGGACCCTCCCCCCCTCCCCAAGTGTCCCAACTCCCACTGACTTTTTCTTAACAGTGTAGGCCCCTCTTCACGTACAAGTCCCTTCAGCATGTGACTCAAAATTCCTGGCTCGCCAAAAGTGTCCAGCCCCAACTGCACAGTCCTGCTTGGTTCTCTAAGTTCTTTCTCTATTCCAGGGTTTGCCACTCAAGTGAACATTTCCCTTGAGAATTAAGTACAGTGGATTAAGTCATCACAGACCCCCAAAATTTTTGCAATGTGATACCTTTTAAGCAAAAATGTTACTTTTATATATATGTTATCTTGTGTAACTAGCAGTTAATGCTTTTAGTTTAGATGTACTAGAACTAAATTGATTGAGAATGGTGTTACTGCTGAGCCTGAGTTATCATTGCATGTGACTTCCCCTCACAATGTAATTATTGCTGGCCATACTTACGTGCAGAGCTTGCCGGAGGAGAGGCCAGGGTTCATTGCTATCCACTGCCAAGAAGTTGGAGGCAAGAACTACCTCAACCCACTGAATTCCAGGGAAAAGTTCCTCAGGTGTGTTGTCCCTCTCTCAGGATGTAGCTATCATAAATGCTGCTCTTCAGTTTCCGAATAATTTTTTTTTTACTTTTACGACAAAAGCAAGATAGAAATCACGAGTTAAAAGTATTAATAGGCTCATTTGTGAGCTAGTGTAACATGCACAAGAGGTGTGTCATAATTACCAATTTGATTTGGCTACTTCAACTTGAGATATAAGTAGGTACCAATAGTAAGTGGTACCGGTAGCTATTGGTCGTTTTATAGAGTATACAGTACATATATGTCATTTTTAAGAGTATCAGTGCATATAGTATGCTGCTGAAAAAGGGAATATCAGTATGAGCCACTTTTTTGGTATCAGGAGAAACATCTACTTTATACTAGGGTTGTGGAGTCGGAATCTCACTTGCTCTAGGAGTCAGCGTCAGAGTTGGAATTGGAGTCGATATTTTTAGCCCAACTCCAACTCTGGAATCCCATTAAAAAAAAAATTCCCCGTTTTCTAATTTCTGGTAGCTAATTCAGAATTTTCAGTTTTTAGTTTTAAAACAGAATAAAAGATTTTATAATTGTAGACATATTTTGTTTTTGGCTCAATCTATGGGTTTGCCATTGATAATTGAGTACCTAGATTGTCAAATGCTTAATGCTGACTTATCCTAACTTCTTATGTTTCATGAACAAACTGTATAATCCCAGTCCCAAGTGGTGCAAATGGTGAAGAAATTCATTTGAGGTAGCTACAAATGTAATGATTCTGAAACTTGAGATGCTGTATTAATTAGCTATATTGCATTGTTATTTGATATTTGTATATTCTATTAATAAACTATATTATTATAGTTTTGCGACAGTATTAGTATTTTTTATTCTATTATTTGCTAATTGTATTGTACCTGCCACTAATATTACATAGGCCTAATTATTTTACAAATTAACTGAAACAAATGGACAGACAACTAAATAAAAATGCTTAGAGTATTCAAGAAAATAAAAATTTCACCCTATTCCCATTCACCATCACTAAGCAAATGTTCAAATAAAACTTATATCTGGAACTTCAAAAATTTTTAGAGACTTTAAATCTAGGTTTCTTCTTGTGGAGTTACAGACTTACAGGAAGTTAAATATACGGTAGGTAGGTTATTTTGGGAGCTTGTAAAATTTCTTAAAACTTCTCAAAAACTATTATACAATGCACCAGGGTTTATTTACTTGACACAATTTGACAGCCTAATTTCTGCACCATGTTTCAATAATGAGAATGGAAATCTTCTTCAAACAAAAAATTTATGCATGACATAAAAGACAGTTTCTGCATTATAATTAATAATGAATTATAAATCAGTATATGAAAATTCAATGTCCTAAATGGTGCTAATAATGCAAAATATCATGGTAAGTGTACAAAAATACTATCTTTAGCTTAATATGTGTACATATATTGGTAAAAAATTTTTTGGACATATTTAGCTAGATAATGTTTACATTAACTATAAGTTGGAGCAAGTAGTCGGGAGTCGGATTCAAGAGTTGGGAAACCTTAAGGACCAGGAGTCGGAAGTTTTGGAGGGCCTGGAGCCGGAGTCGGACCTTGAATCATCCGACTCGGCAACCCTGCTTTATACCCATCAAGTTTCATAATACTGGAAGCCTTACATTCCTTTTAGCTTTATTATTGTTTATAAGAGCGGGCATGCTATTAGCACTTAGGGCGAAGTTTACCTCCTGGTGTGTCATCGAGAGTTGCACCTCTACCCCGGCGACCGGCGAGTTTCCACAGCTCAACATGTCCTCGGGACAATTATATTGTTTATAATAGATGAACTGTCTAACATTGGCAGTTGTTTGCCACATTCCTAAGCTATATGGTTGGTCAAAAATGTGCTTTAAACTCTGCAAGAGAAAACTATTAGCTCACAGTGTTCCTACTCCGAGGACAGGTAAATGTTCATCCCCAACTTCTTGCCTGTGTTTACCCCAAAATTCTTTTAACTCTCACTCAGCAACCTAGGCACTACCTACATGTTCCTTCTTTCGTCGTCACGGTACTCTTCTCACTGAAAGCTTTGGGTAGAGAAGCTTCAACTGTAAATGCAACACTCATGCTAATGATTATGACAGCGTGGTATCTTTCCAGGGTCCTCCTTGAGCGCCAAGAACTGGATGATTACACACGATGCCGCATCTACCTCGATGGAGACACTGGCGCTGCAGATAAGTTTACCGTAAGTTCTTTATTTACTTCATTTGTAACTAAATTTACTTGTATTTATTAGTGTACTAGGGCTTTAGAGCAATTCGAAAAGTTTTTATTAAAAGTCCATGCTGTTTTTACTGCACCGCTCGACCGACTCAGAGGGAACAGAATATTGAGTCTTTACAAGTAGTTGAATGTCTTGAGTTAATCTTGTTTTTGAGGATACCCGTATGCAAGGATTTCGTGTTTTTTTGGGGCATACTGTATGCCCACGGTAGCAGCAGCTTGCTTGCTTGACTGTTGGCACTGAAGGTGATGGGGATCAGTACCATGCCAGGTAACTTGAGGTAAGCACTCTTTGTGCTGCTCGGTGTGCTTGGTCAGCAGTTGCTGAGCATGCACAGCTACCGTGAGGGCACTTACTGTGCCCAGAAATGGAGAAGGGAGCGGGGCGTGGGTTGTTGAATTTTCCGTTGATGACGCCCTAGTTCGTAATGGCCTATGGTTGACTGCATCTGTACTTACCCCTTTGAGGCCAGTTGGCCTATATCTGCAGCACAAACCAGTGCGTGTTGGTTTCCCAGTGAAAGGTGCGGTCAAGTTGACTTTGCGTTTACCATTTGTTTTCTTAGCAAAGCGAATTTGTACTAGGTTGAGAGGCTTAAGCTAACTTAAATAATAAGACTTTAATGTTTCAAGTGCAATCATTCGTAGATCCTGTATAATTAAAGCACTTAAATTCGATATTAGTAATTGCTTAACTTCTTCCAGGCATTGGGCAGCTTGTACTTCATTCACAAGTCTGTGGAGGACATACAAACTTGGAACTTCACAGGTACGATGTGATAGAAATTTTTACTGTGACTAAATATACTGTACCTATTTATTATCCTCTTGACAGCTCGGAGATAGTTTGTGAATTTGCGTTTCCACTATGAAGGATTGCTTCGGCAGCTTTGGTCTATTTGCTAGGGGTTGTGGATAAGCAAGAATTGGCGGCTAACCCTTTCATTACCTATGTGCTGAATATATTATTATTCTCTTTGTAGTTCCATCGATCCATCCATTGGTCCATTTGTCAGGTTCAAATAGGGGAAAATTAGGTATCGTTCATACGGTCTGGGGAACAATAGTGGTCGGTATTTTGCTGCTTTACTACTCACCTTCCTAGACGGGCGGTCTAATTTGGAAGATAGACTAGTTTACACACTTCATGACCATTCTACCAGTAGCTATGGGCATCAATGAAGACTTCTCTCTTTCCACAAGTTTCGGCTAGTTTTTCCAAATAATGTTTATCATCTTATATTTGTGTATACCTGTAAGTTATCCATGAATTCTTCCAGCAAAAATGACAACAAGAAAGTTTCCCTGGCCACTCCCATATGTCGTTTTGCTGTCCAAATTTTCTCCTTTGGAAGTCCTCTCCCTTGGAAAAACTAAACCGGGAGCCCTCTTATACCCGTACAGTATAGTGGGTCACGGGTCGGGTGCCCGTCAGGCAGGGCAGTGTTGCATACCGTGTGTGCAGTCTACAAGATTTCATTCTTTTGAAAGAAACTTTCACCTGAGTTTTAGATTCCCTTGAGATCATGCAAGGGTTTTGTCCTACCCAAGTGTGATAATTTTCTTTACGCTGTGATTGTATCAACTTTAGCTTTAACTTGAATTAATGGTAAATTTGTTGGTAAGCCATAGGTCATTGAAGGACGTGGAAATGGTTCGCCCATCATGTGTTATTGGGAGTAACGCCCCTAGAAGTTTTTAATGGGTTACCGTAGCCTCAAGTAGAACATCGGGATGCCTGTCTTTCGTGCCCACATTGCTGTCTTTCATTTCCATGCTCTTGCTTGCCACTTTGTGCTATGTGCTTCCTCCTCTTTCCCGACTTGCTGGTCCATGCGCGTTGATCCTTCTGGGAACACCTTCCTGCATTGATTCCTTGTTTTTCTTAGCATACTGCCCTTATGTCGGTACTTACTTCCTCTCTTTGGATCCCAGTGTATGCTGTGAGTAGATTAGATTAGATAGGCGGCAGTAGACGAACCAAGAGGCCCATTCCCAAAGAGACACCGGGACTAACACCCCGGCTTCTTTGAGCTATTGCCATGGGGAGCCTTGAAATGGCAATGCACCGGTAATAATAATGATCACTCTTTTGCTTTACTTTCCAGAGGGCAAATATGTGGAGGTGGAGGGCCGATTGCAGTTCACAGGCGACCTCACGGATGCTCATACCAAAGAGAAAGTCAAATTTCCTAAGGAATTTTTTCCGGAGGTGAGTTACCAGTGGAGACAAAGAGTGTTGTTGCTTGGCAGTGTTTGTTGCGGAGTCGGATGGTCGAAGCTCCGACGCCTGGAACAAACAGGTGAGACCTTTCGTGTATTGTACAAGACTGTAAGTCGCTATCTGATTAGCCTATTGTAGCTGGCAAGTGCTTAGCCAAAAAATAGGTAGGCCTATCATCGCAAATTCTTTTCCATCGTTATTAATGGCCAAGGCCTCTTGATAAATTATAGTGGGAGAGGAAAAACACAAGTGTTTTTCTGATTTACTTGCGCCCTGTGGACCTGGAAAACCTTCGTCTTTGCCGTTAGGTCCACCTCGCTCGTAGGGCGCCATGGTTTCGTCGCTGCCATCATCCAGCGGACGAGCCAAACAGGGCTCAACCCGCCCTTCTGCAGCTTCGCTCTCTTACGCCCTGTATCGCGGTCCTGATCGCCCTCGCAAGTCTACGACTGCCTGTGCATATAGCTACATGTGATGAATGTACTGTTGGCTATTATCCCGTGCCTTTTAAAATGAAAACAAAGTGTAATTACTCGCGCGATACAACATTTTTGTTCACTGTTCATGGTGGCTGCTTTGAGACCTATCCTTCACTATCTCTGTTATTGGTGATCTGTTTCAAATTGCGCGTCATGCGGCTCGAGGAAAAAATCCTAAAATCTTTGCTAGGGAATGGATGTGAAATTTGGGAATTACTAGACGACCCGTGACCCGTTGGGTCGTCATCACGATCGTCTTTGCTTTCGCAAAAAAGGTGTTATTTAGCTGGGCACAGACCACCCGCTATTCGGCCGTCCTGTCCTGCCCGTCCGGCAAGGAGCGGCCCGTACGGAATGCGACTGCTCCCCCCAATCCCTCGAATTTCTTCCCGTCTAAAAGAGAAGAAGCTGTGTCAAGACACAAAAAATGAATACATATATAAACAAGCAAGCAAGGTTCACAGAGGTTTAGTATAATATAGATGTATGCTACTATTAAGGGAAACTGCAGGCGTCTGCAATGCTTAAATTTCAAATTATAGCAAATAGACTGCCCCTTTGTCGTAGAGCAAATTACTTTTTCCTTTACAATGCTCCATCAGCACGGAGAGACCCACCAACTACGTGTGTATCATCAAATAGTGGCATAAGTTACTTTTATTCAAGTTAACCATTTTGTACCCACACAGGTTGATCCAGTGCAGGGGCCTCCCCGTGGATGGGTTCCAGTATTTTTTTAACATACTCCTCCTCAACCCATTTCTCTTTCTCTGGATTGCACGCCCTGCTGCGGGTGAAGACCTAAGCTAGGACTAGAATTACTGGAGCCCATCTGGCTTCCACCAATGCACAAGCCGCACCAGCTGCACAGCACTGAACTCGAATGGACAGATTCCACACGGACACACAGAAATCCGTGTTGTTTGCTATACAGCCACCTCCATTCTCCACTGCACAGAAATATAATAGTACATACTAACATGCACCTGCGCAGAGAGCTGCAGGTACGCGCTAGTGGGCACACCTGTACACACGATAGACTCCTCACTGTTCCCAATATTGTTAGCTTCCTCTTACACTGCAGCTGGCTGTGTAGCACATGCAACTGGCCACAGTGGAAGATGGAAGCATCCTAGTGGACACCGAAACACGCTTAGGGCCTCGCACTGTTCCCAGTACAGCCAGCTGCCACTTACCCTTATGTACTAGCTATGTTACTAAGGTCGTTTGTCTTTCAGTGCAAGTGGTCGCGTAAAGGCTTCATGCGGACCCGCTGGCGGATTCATGGCACTGAGCTGGACCTCATCAACATCCATCTCTTCCACGATGCCTCCAACTTCATCGCCATGAAAGAGGTCATTACCTAGCTTATTGTCATCCAGATTTAATTTGAAGAATAGCTATCACTATTTAAAGCTTGGCTGAAGAGTACTTGGCATTTGAATGAATATTGTTTCTCTGTAAGATCCGAAGACGTCTATTAGGGATTCTCTCTTAATTATTTGCAAACACTTGAGCCTGACTAATAAAATCTTGATTTAATTTTTGCAAACGAAAACACTGTGCTCCAATTCAATTGACCTAACCGAGCATATGGTTGCTAAAAAGGCTAACTATGTAGAAA
The DNA here is from genome assembly GCA_001587735.2 of Parhyale hawaiensis. Taxonomy (NCBI): domain Eukaryota; kingdom Metazoa; phylum Arthropoda; class Malacostraca; order Amphipoda; family Hyalidae; genus Parhyale; species Parhyale hawaiensis. The sequence continues at coordinate 593,925 of LQNS02276481.1, read as the reverse complement.
AAGAACAAAACTTAATACGTTAGAGTTGGTCGGTAACTACTTGTGGCTTCATCTTCGGACTCTACTCCAATTTCTGAACTATGTTTTTTATTTTATCAGTCAGTGCCTGTTGAGAGTAAGGTTTTTTGCAGTGTTGCTCACTTGCTTGAAGTTGAACTGCCAATTTCTTGAAGATTGTTTTGTTTTATGAACAGAATGGGGGGATTCCATAGGGGAAAAAAAACTCTGTGCCCGGCTGGTCCATCGTTAGCAATTGTTAAAGCTTTAGCAATTGTTGTAATGCTCGCTGTAAATCTAAAATTACCACATCATTTCGCTTAATTGCGGTCGCTGTCTTTTTGTTTTAAATGGATAGGGGGACTTGAGTTCAACTGACTAAACTGCTCTGAGAGATTAAGTTAGTATAACATCTGAAACTCTCAGGCGTAAAATCATTGCAATTAACGCTCGACACGTAAACCAGATTGGTGAATCGAACGCTCCTTCCCCATTTACTACATGATTTAACAGATTTAATATCTATATTACGCAAAACATTTTGTAGATACCTACGTATCAAATATGATAAACAACGTATGTTGTGAAGAATTATCGTGAATGCCATCCAAACTTAAGAATGTTGGGCAAAGCTCCTTTTAATGGTAGCCCTTTCTCTCGTAGCCTGCCTGGTCTCCTACAGCATTTCATGCAATCTTGTTCCTACAGGAATTTTCACACTTCCCTTTACCGAGTTTTACGGGTATCAATTGTGAGAATTATTGTTATTATTGTCGGAGGGGGAAGTGTTAGACAAAGATTTGACTGTTTGGGTTACTATCAGTTGTTGATAGTAATCAAGCCGTGCTGAACCTTCTCGAGGTGATACCGTTAG
>LQNS02276481.1:560648-571847 GCA_001587735.2 Parhyale hawaiensis | reverse complement strand
GTAACACTCACTGCGCCCTACTTTCTGTGTAACACTCACTGCGCCCTACTTTCTGTGTAACACTCACTGCACCCTACTTTCTGTGTAACACTCACTGCGCCCTACTTTCTGTGTAACACTCACTGCGCCCTACTTTCTGTGTAACACTCACTGCGCCCTACTTTCTGTGTAACACTCACTGTGTCCCGTTTTCCATTTAGCACCCACTGTGTCCCGTTTTCCATTTAGCACCCACTGTGTCCCGTTTTCCATTTAGCACCCACTGTGCTCCAAAAATATTTTCTCTCTGTAACGCCTACTGTGCCCCCTTTCTTCTGTAACTAACACCCACCGTCTCTTGCGCAGCCTGTATGTCTAGTGACGCACCTCCCCGCCAATGAAGGTCGAGGAGAGCCCCCAAACAGCGCCCCAGGCCCCCTGCCCTCACCGCTGTGTCTGTGTCACCGGGAGCTCCTGTGCCCCTCACCGCTCTACACCTACCAGCCCATTCCGTCCCCTGCGTGGAGCGATAAGAGTCGGCACCTCAGTGTTGGTGATATCCTACCAATAAAAAGACTCTCAGACTGTAAAAGTGAAATAAGTGATGACAATCTAATTGTTACTGATGAAAATAGAAACTCGTGCCACCCTATTGTTAAGGTGACCAGTTTCTGTGACAGCTCGAGCGGGTGTGCCAACGTTGCCGATACCAGTATTATCGTTGTGGTTCCTTCTCCTTCGTCTGCTATATCTAGTGAATGTGCCAAGGATTCTGCTAGTTCCCATGGTTGTGCTGAGGACTCAACCAGTCCTCACGGCTGTGCCAAAGATGCAAGCAACTCCTCGCAAGGCTGTGCTAAAGACCCCATCTCTTCTGCTAATGATTGCAACCACTTGCAAACGCTTCCTAATTCAGATGTCCAGTGTAATACCTCGATAGATGCTAATAGTTCTGTTACTGACAATTCTGTAAAAGAAGTGAATACTAAAGTCAATTACATACTTCCTGGAGATGCAATATCTTCTTTAGTGAAAGAGCGCTTCAAGAAGTTCGACCGCGCCGACTTCGATACCGACGTTGCCACCGATCGTGTCAGTGTAACGTCGAGCATGAAGGTGGAATATGATTCTAATGTAAGTGATTCTCTGAAGGACTTGAACTCGGGGGACACAACGGACAAAGTCTACAATGCGTCATCTGAGGCTGCTGAGGACGTGGGTGAAACAGCTCCAGTCCCTACCCTGCCATCCGGTTGTCAGTGCGCAGGTAACAACCCCTTTGCAGATCCGCCTGTGCCTAAGATCGTGCCGCCTCAGGGAGCGGAAGATGCCGAGTGTGTGAGCCTCACGCTGTCGGCTGATACGGTTGAGCTTAACGACGATGGCAGCACAGCGGGCGTGCTGTGCCCTTTGAAGCCTCCGTCAGCTACGCCCAAGCCAAAAGACATGTACAGCAAACTCGAACAAATGCGAAAGGAAAAGAGATCGTTGGAGGCGCAGCAGTCCCTAAATAACCTGCTGGTGTCCGACAGTGGCAGCGAGCAAGTGTCTTTAGGTCAGCGCGTGCCCTCCGAGTCCAGCGTCAGCGCCCTCTGCAGTGAGGAGTCGACCTCTTGTGTGAGGAGCAGGGATGGTGAGTGCGTGTCTCAGGTAAACAGTGATGACTCCGCTTCACTGAAGAACAAAAATGTGAAGGATCCGGAAAGCGTGTCACAGTTCTTCACAAGCGAGGATTCTGCATCGTGCAACAAAAGTAAGCTTAGTAAGGATTATGAAAGCGTATCGCAGTCACCTACGTATGATGTAGCTGATGTTGATAGCATCAATGAGAGAACAAAGCTGGCGCCCGATGAACCTGCTGATGAAAATGCATCGCCCCAAGTCACGGTTGCTCCCAAAAAACGGGGCCTCTTCAGGAGAAAAAAGCCTAGCAGTGCGAACAACACTGACTGTCCCAGCAGTACTGGCGGTAGAAGACGGGGAAAATGTTGTTGCGTTGTTTCGTAATGTTGTGTGTTCATGCCGCTTTAATTAATTACTTCTGTAGGTAATATAAAAGATGGTAATTAAGTTCATGTTTTTTCATGGACTGTGTACTTTGTGAAGTTTTATCGAAACTTGTTTTCCTCTTGTTTAGTATTGCGAATGAAACTTTTGTTGAATTTTTAGTGACTACGAAGAATAATCTGAACAGTCTCTTCCGTCTGCAATGTGAGTGATGTTTTTTTCGAGTATACATATAAGCTGTATGGGCAATCAGTTGACAATGGCGTGGTAGCTACCTTCGCGTTGTTGGAATGTAGTATCAATTGTAAAGTCATAAAGTACACTGTAACTTACAGGCCCCTCAAAAAACTAAGTGAAGTCCTACGGATTATTTTCAGTGAATATTTTCCCATTAATATTGCGACCTCAGACAAAAATCAAACTGTTGTTTGTGATGTAAGAAATTTTTTTATCAATGGCCATCTTCAGTGGTGGACGACCGCCATCAGAAATTGGAGCACCAAAGTAAGCTAAAATTGTCGGAATTAATTTTTCTTCTACCGACGGCAACGCCCATGTGTGTGTGTATCTCTTGCTATACATACATGCATTCTCTGCGTCACCGCGAACAGTTTATTTTTGTTTAAGTTCGCTGCGCTGATTAGAAAAGGTTAGGTATCGGATTTTCGTCAGACTGCCGAAGGGGACTTGGACCTATTCAGAAAGAATGGGCCGCCAAGTATTGTGTGCTTCATTGTAGTGTTACTAAGCTTCGTTTACAGTCTCTGGACATCCAAAGTTTGATCTTGTGTGCCATAGCCTGAGTTCTTCAGGTAAGTTGGTGAAGTTGAAATTTGTCATGGTAGGTCTCAGCTCTTTGAGGCTCCTCCCCTTCCACCTGAAAAGTTCAGTCGAGTCAGTAGCGTATTCTTTGTTGTATTCTGCTCCTATTGAACGCGGCGGAGAAACTCTGAAGACATAATACTAATGTTTGACGCGCTGAAATCTGCATATTTCGTGCGGAGTCCCGTGATGATATTGCCCATCCTATCGTATGGGGAGCAGCGCCCCCAGAGGGACTGTGTAAGTTGCCTTAGCCATTAGCTGGGCCTTCAGGACTTGTGTTCTTCGTGCGGTCTCTGCTTCCTTCAACTGTGATACTCCTCCTGATGACACTTTCTTCTCTTCTCCCCCCTCCTTTACCGACTTGCTGCTCTCATTGGCGTTGATCCTTGTGGGAACACCTCGTGCATGGGTTCCGCTTTTATCTTGACGTACCGTACTACTATATGTCCTTTCTATTTCCTTTCTTAGACCAACTTACTGTTAATTAGGAAGACTTGAACAATTTTTTATAGCTATATCCATAACCAATGATGACGGTAGCCTAGGTGACGGAGTCGGATGTTTCAAATTCGACTTCTGTCCCTCCTGTTCTTCCGATTCCGACTCCTGTTCCTCAAGTTTTTTAAAGTCCGACTTCGACTCCATCATGCAACTAATATTTAATGTTACCCGTAACATTGTCCCACACACATACGGTATTAAGCTAAACGGAGTATTTTCATCACACTTACATTGATGTTTGGCATCATTAGTAGATACCATGTTATACGATAATAAATTTTCTTACATTGATAATTCATTGGTAATTATTATTCAGAGAAACGGTTCATACAGACTAAATGCTAAATACCACAAATTGAGCCCGCTTAAACTTAAAAAATATTTGTTGCCATTTATGATGGAATTCTTTATTGTTTGCACCAATTTGGGACTGCAATGATCTAGTTTGTTCATAAAATACAAATAAGTAGCATAGCCTAAGGCTAAACTCGCGACCATCTAGGTACTCCGGTATTAATGTCGAACACATGAATTAAATCGATAACCGTAGTTGTTCACATTTGCAACATTTTTCATTATTTTTACCACTCAAGACTTATAATTCTGACTACATTTTTTTAAATTTGAGAAATTTCGTTAATTAGGGATCCGGAGTCAGAGTTTGGGTTCAAATTGCGACTCTGACTCCTGAAGAAAGTGGGTTTCCGACTGAGACTTTCTCAATCCCGTCGACTCTGCAACCCTGACTTGTAGCTACCAACAACATCGAGGAGGAAAAAGAAGAAGAAGAAAGGGTTGTTCCTAAACCAGCACGCGTTTCCGTGCACCAATGAGTAATGCCTACTTTGACGCGTGCCCCTACAGCACAGCTACTGCAGCTGATTTTCGCGGTGTGTACAAGAAACGTAACATTGACTACCATGCTTACTTATTTTTGCAACACCAAGTTCTGCGATATTGTATTATGGAAGAAGATTTTGAGAACACTTACAAAGATGATAATAACTTTTTCAGAAGAAGCATTTCTGCTAAAATGTAGAGAAATTAAAAAAACAATATGATAGCAACGGTAATGACATTGATTAATAATTTGCGAGCAGTTATTTCTGCTATAGCAGAAAATTAGTGTGAATGAGAATGACTACTGTTGACAGGAAGTGGTTAATCATAGAGTTTTAAAATAATAATAATACCGGTAATAAAAATAATGATAATAATATCTATAAACAAGATACCACATTAGCCATAATGGGTGATGTGCCAGGCTCTATGGGTTGCGCGTCTAGTACCGACACAATATCCTAGCCACGTATGTACCTATATCATATTTCTTATGGAAATCGAAAGCATTTCAATTTATATAAAACTTATAACATTCGTCATTTCTGCCTTAAAACGTTAACAATATTTCACACATGAGCAATATTCAAATACAATATAGGGAACTTTGTTCTCAAAATTCTCATTTTCATTTTAATATAGGTAACATTGAAGCGAGAACGGGTAAGCAAATAACAAATCTTGTAATTTTTTCCGCACCGTATACTACCTGTCATTGCTGTATTGCTTAGTTTCATCGCCCATGCCATGGCCTCCTTCATATCCTTCATACCTCTTGCGAACATTTTTGGAACCTCATTGTTGATTCATTTTATGATTAACTATCTTTTCCCATCTTGGGGGCTTAGGATGAGCCATAGGGCATAGGGGTAGATTCGCCAGACCTTCGTAACGGGGAGATCAGCCCCCCTGAGGAACCCATAGGTTTTTGTAGCCTTTTTCATACTCACGCTGTTGATGCTTTGTGTTGTTCTTCCTACTTCCCAATATGCTTTTTCTATGCGCCTTGATCCAGTGTGGGAGGAGATCCCTTGTGCTTGATTTCCACATTTCTTCTGACATACTATATGTCCCTTCTTACTTCCTCCTTTGGTCGACATTGTACTGAACTTCGAGAGTTAAAGTTTTAGTAGCTATAATGCTAAATTTTGCTAATACTATCAATCTCTTCCGAAATTTTTGGAAGCTAAATTTCGATGACCTCTCTATTTCATTGCCACTCACGATAAATATTTCGCCATTACGAGAGTTGTATATTTGCGATTTTATTTTGGATTTTGTTATATATAGTTTTATATATATATTATTGCCGTGAATGTGTGTGTTACATATTATGAATTATTTTTATGCTTGTGTAGTTCGACTGATGATTTAAGTCGCATTTTAGCTAGGTACTTTCAGTGTTGGAGGTTATGAATAGGGTAAGCTGGAAAGTTAAGTCAATAGGTAGCGATATAATCTCCTGCAGCAGAAAGACAAGTACTGACAGTCTTGACGTACTTCAAAAAATTATAGTTTTTAGCTAGCCAGTAACAGGGATAAATGATTTTTATTATTCTAGCAATGTATAGGATTTCCCTTCTTTTATCTTCTGCTATGCATATAAAAGCTGCCAGCTTCCAATCAGAGGTAGGTACAGTCTTGAAAATTTCTTCCCAATGAGGTTTTGTCCTTTGAACTTCAATATCATCCCTTGCTAATTATTTATTCGACTGCAGTCCTCTTCTTTTCCATTAGCTATTGGAACGAGCGAGCTCCTTGCTTAGCTCAACATGCTACATGTTCCGTCTATCTTCATCTCTTTGGATTGCGTTGGTTGCTGTGGCTATGGGGAGGTTTGAATTAACACTAAAATGGAAATAATTATAATAATTTAATGTGTTAGTTTTTTGCGATCCACCATGATTCTGGTATTGGTTTTCAGCTCGTGGAACCCATAGTAGCACAGCCTCGTGTGCTGCTGATAGTGAAAAATAGCCAAGTTTTAGCTTTATGTAGTTCTGCGGAGTTGGGATAACCAAGTCCGACTCTGACTCCTCATGGATCGTGCCAAATTCCGGCTCGTATTCCCGGGACCTTATAAATGTGCAACTTCTACCTACTCCGACTTTTTTATAACAAAATAGAATCATTTTCATAACTTCGATTTTGGGGTCAAGTCTATTCCCGACTCCGACTCCTCATCCACAAAACGCCCGCCTCTGCAGCTCTGATCAATAAAACCATCCCGCGCTTACAAATACAGGGTGCAAGTAATCTGTTTGACTGGCCCTGTCTGCACAGAAGAATTAACCACTGCTTGTGAAGCTATTTGAGTGCGGTTATTCATTCATTAACACACTTGCAGCTTGTGAGGTGATTGGCAACTTGACTTGATAGAATTTTGTATATAATAAGATGGTGAAATTTTCCCAGTTGTGGGATGGAAGCTATTGAAATATATTAACCCATGAGCTAAATAAGAACAAATTGGCAGGTTTTTGGGTAGCTATTGTTGGCCAAATCTTTGAACAAGGTAGCACATTTTATGCGTTGGACAATTTTAGAGAGCTAAGAAGTTTTAATTTTGGTCGTCGTTTGAACACACTTTAGGTGTCTGGCCTCTTTACTATTATGAGAAAATAAGTATATACGTCTGGTGTCATGTGTAATGGACACCATTATCAGGGAAAACTATTACGGCCGGTACGTCTGGCACCAGCCTAGTTTGATATCGTTTGCCTTTTTTATGTTGTTCTCTCTTTCTATTGCTATGTCTTGTCAAAATATCAGTTTTTACGTGCAGTACAAAGGTGTGGATTTCGTTTCTTCGTTCATTGAGGCAATTACCTCTAAATGGAATATGCCGTTGTAGAGCTAGGGAAATGTTAATAACCTTTAAATGGAAATAATACGCAGTGTGTATTGGAAAAGTGTCTAGTCTTGTGCCATTAACTACTAGGTAATTGTAGGATTTGGTAACAACCGGAGCACAGTGGAATGTAAACAAGCATACTGTGTTAGTCGCGAGATAACAAGTTCTGCAGTGTGCGTGTTTTCCCTACATTTGTAAAACATTTTCTTGGGTTTTAACACCACAGACAATCGTAAACTTGTACTCTCGACTTCACTATTAACCCTTACAAACTTTAGCCGGCGATCAGAATCTGAATTAGGGTTTCAGCCTCTACTGCGACCCTAATTTTTGGTTGGGAAACAAGCTTTACTGCCGACATCTTTCACCGATTATAGCCTCGGTTGTTGCTACAATCCAGTCTACGTTTCTGGATTTCCTTCGGTTCCAGGAAGTCTCAATTGAAGCAACGTTCTCACACCAGTTTCACAAGAGTGTCTCTTGTTGAAGAGTTCTACAGTACTGCATTGCTGCAGCTCATACGTTCCATTTATCTTCTGTCTGGACTCTACGTTCTTTGTACTGGTGACACTCAGCGGTCGGTGCCCCATTTATACTTGGGACGACTCGGCGCTTACCGTCCCAGTCCTATGAAATTGGTTTTTAGCCCTCCGGTTGAGAATTAACGTTTCGATGAGGCAGCAAACGATGGGAAGTGGAGTTGGGTGCTGCTACAAGGACTAAGATTCAATCTGAGTGCTGAGTGAGGAGAAACAGTGATGAGCACATGAAGCTAGTGAGAAGTTGCTGTTGTCTTATCAGCTCGTATGTGCCTCTCTGGAACTGTCGCACTTCTGTAACTACCGTAAAGTGGCGTTATTCTCTCCAGTCGCTTTTCCAGTTTGTAGAAAATGGGCAGATGCCCTAGTTGCCATAGAAGTGCTACACTTCATACACTACTGGAATAATGAGTCCCGGCCAATGTTGGTTTTTTACAGTATAAGAACACCAGCCACACAAAGTTACCCCATGCAGGCAAATAACTCCACGTTACTGTACCGATATTTTACATTTTGTGTCGTAAAAACACATGTAAGGCTAAGTAAAGTAGGTTTACTAAGGAAATTCTAGCAATAGATCCTTAATGAAAAGTATGTCACTTGATGTAACTCAATCAGCTCAGTAACTAACTCAATCAAATGCGAAATATGCAACAGTTGTTGTTACGGTTTCGTCTAATTTCTTACTTGAAATTCAATCAAATGTTAAATATTCTACAACTGTTGTTGGGTTTCAATCATAAAATAATAGTAACTATAATGGAGCATGAATATAGGAATTTCACGTATTTTAGCACTGACTGTACTGTACAGGTCTGAGCTGAATTGTGCCATGTCTCTCTTTGGAACCTTGGCTTCATGCTGTCTAATCATGTCTCGGGAGAAGTAAATGTATGGCTCGTTGCTAGGCGAGATAACAGTTAATTCATCTTAAGATAAAGTAAGAGCAGTTTTCAACAACTTCATATGGAGTTGCTTAAGCTGCATATAAAGTTTTCACCTTGGCCAGCCCTTTACAGCGGGATCTCGAAAATCTACGATTTAATAGATTTTTATTTTTGCAGTTGTTATCTTTCAAAGTATCACTCTGGTATTTGCTCCATTTTTTTTTGTCTTGTAGGTGCAATGATAGCGTTTCCGAGTATTTCGGAGTTCGCTTCTAACAACACATCATTGGTTGACTGCGGGAATGGCATCCGGTGAGCAAAAGGCCTCAGCCCAAGTCCAAAAGCCCTGGCATTTAGCTGAGCACCGTCCAAGCCCTTGATCCTTAATTAGAAGGAACGCGAGATCGAGTCATAAAACCCATTCAGGCGATCTACTGCAAATTTCGCTCTGTTGTGCTAATGACAATCCTATCGAAACTCCTAAGTTAAACCAATGAAGTTGCAAGTTCATTGGTTTAACTTAAAGCTTCGATAGGATCGTCATTATTATCCATTCGTATTATTGTCGCGTCTTGAGAAATGTGCTAATGAACTTCAAAAATATGGAATAACTGTAAACACTGCTGGTTAGATCCCTTGTCTGCTACTCTTCCTGTTAGTTCACTCGTATTTTTGCCGAGCACTTCATAGGTGTTGCAAGCACAGTCTTTCCAAAGCGTCCTATTAGTTTTTCCTCTCCCGTATGATCTTTATTTCGAAAGAATTGCTACATGTCTCTTCAGTTGGTCTTTCTACTCGTGTCTTCCGTTCTTCTTTCTACATCTTCCTTCCGTTTGTCTTTTCTACAGGTCTCTTCCGTTTGTCATTCTACATGTCTCTTCCGTTTTTCTTTCATCAAATACCCTGTTGTGTTTATGGAGCCTGAGTGACGGTTAACTGAATCTTCTCGGCTTGACCCCCTCCCCTCCTCCTAAATAAACTAATAACAATGAGCTATTTTTGCTATGTGTCATAATGCTGTTCGATTGTACAATTCATGGTCAGTAATGTAGTCTTTGGCAACTGCAAAGAAATACCAGTATTTATTCAGACTTCCTGTATGTTTGTGTAACATTTTTGTATTGCTGTGGTGCTTCTTCACCTAGCTAGTTGCTATCTCGGGAACACGTGCAATAACTAGCCTAGGGGCAGCTAAAGTGGCAGGGCGGGTCATCAAAGACTAAACGAAAGAACAATAATATTTATAGTGGTTAAGGATAGCTGTCCCAGGCGCAGACACCATATGGGGACGCCCATAACCGCTTCTGTCCCCAGACGCTTACGTACAATCTTTAGGTAATGATTCTTGTATCAGTATTATGGTAATGCCTCCGTGCGTGTCTTCCTCAAGCTAAATGGGTCTTGCATTCAAGCACACGTAAGTTCAACTCGTAAGGTATTTTCCAACCTCTGTACAGCCCAGTGTATCACGGCGAAGTGGCGCTGTATATGCTACATTGTAGTGTGTGTCCTCGCTGTGTGCCCCTGGAGCAGTGTCTGTTCGGGAATGAATTTTTTGTCGCGTGAAGCTGTGCACTGTTGTGTGCTGTGAGTTTCTGCGATGGTTCAACTTCCACCGCAGGGGATATAGCAGTTGGCTGCGGTTCTTGCTGAGAAGGTTAGTTTGTAAGGTTAAGTGGGTTCTCTATACTCTCCAGTCTGTTCCGAGAGGTGCGCCGCCGTAAAGTGCTAAGCGACCCATCCCTTGGGGGCTCGTACGTGGTCCCTTGTTGGAAGGGGCCACGGAAGAGACCAGCAGAGCAGGTTTTTCTTCCACGCCCTATGTGGCGTGGCTGAGCGAACAGCCATGCAATGTATGATTGGAGATACTCTGCGCCTTATCTCCTGCCAGTAGTAGCGCTCTGGCCAGTAGAACGCATCTGAGTTCGAGTTAACCATAATTCTTCCGGCAGAGAAGCCGAGATAAGAATAACTGAGAATTCGGTGCGATGCTGTCCCAGCAATTCTTCTACTTCAAATTCCCAAGTGGACTTGAGCATGGAATTTCTCCGGTTATGTTAGAAAAATTTCAGAAATTCTTTATTAAACGAAAACAGCTTACAAATTTACGTCGAATTTTGGTCTTCAACGCCTTGCGGTTAATATTCTAGACTCCTGTGTTTCAACTAGAAATTTTACATCCCTGTTGGAAATTATAGGCCAGTAGCCGATGTCTATAGGAGAGATCATCGGAATATCTGCTGGTTGCCGAAAATTCTTTTAGTAATCTACATCTCCGTTGCATACATGGGAAGATGTCACCTTAGTTCACTTTAGTTGAGGTTTCTGTATGTAAGAGCATTCAAGATTTATTAATTCAATATTAATATCCATATTAATGTACTGTCAGGGGTGCATACGGTCAGCAAAACGGTGAGGTTGTTTAATATCGCTCTTCCATTGTTATGGGGAGTCTCGCCGCCCAAAGAACCCTGTTGGTGGTTATCTTAGCCTTATCTTGGCCTTGGGGACGTCTGACGTTCGTGCCCATTTCGCTTCCTTTCACACACACAAGGGTTCCCAGTGCCTTTTCGGTAGGAGATGTCGCAGCTCCTGCTGACAAAGTTTTGTCTAGTTAGATAGGCTCTCAATACTTCCCCTTCTGTTTCGGGAGGTGGGCTGCCGATCGAGGCGGCTGACCTATTCCCGCTGGACTTCTACCTTCTTGTATTTCGTTTCCTTCCCCTGTGCGGCGCGGTGAGCGAAAGCGTTCAGCCGCGCCCGGGGG
>LQNS02276481.1:540094-560612 GCA_001587735.2 Parhyale hawaiensis | reverse complement strand
GTGGTTAAACACAGGAATAGTTCGGCGCGATATAGGCAGTGTGCCACTGAAGCGCTAGTAAAAACTTCTACTACTATTGTCTATTGTCAATACTTCCCCATCTGTTTTGAGAAGTGGGCCGCTGATCGAGGTAACCGACCTATTCCCGCTAGACTTCTACCTTCTTGTTTTTCGTTTCCTTCCCCTGTGCGGCGTAGCTGAGTGAAAGCATTCAGCCGTGCCCGGGGGTTGGAGATGCACAACTTGCGCCTTTTTACTGTCAGTAGCGCACTGACCACTTAGAATCTGAGACCTACCGGCAGAAAAACAGAGACAAAAATCATTGATAATTTAAAACGAGACTTACCTCGCGTCCTAGTGGCGCACGAGCCTGTGTTAAACCACAGGAATAGTTCGGCGCGATATAGACATTTTCTTCCTGATGCGCTAGTAAAGTGTGTACTACTACTACTTTTCACTTACTTGCAGTTTCATACTCCTAGTGATGATGCTTTGTTTTGTTCTCTCTGTTGTTTCTCGACTTGCTGTTCTCATGTACGCTCTTCCTTAGCAGGAACACCCTCGTGAATGGGTTTCACATCAATCGACGTACTATACGGTATGTCTCCTACATCTCAAATCATAACGTAAGGAGCTAGGGAAGTGGATGTGCTTGCAAATGACTTTGAGATTCTGTCACTGATGTGATATTTACTATTGGTTATGTTTACTCAAAAATCCTATTGGTGCGTTGGCTGGAAATCAGAGAACTTACTAATATTGTTCTATTAACTTCACCTGTTTTAGCCCCGCATGTTATGCTCTGGAGGGAAATATTGCTGATGGTGTCTTGCTCTACGGAGGAGGAAACCGTTACCTTTCAAATTACCCATCGACCTGATTACCCCAGAGCGCCTTGCGTAGCCCCAAAAGTGGATGCAGATTCCAAACTAAATTTGTATTGTAAACTGATTGTGAAGATTTGGCTATTTTCCAATCGTTCAACATGATAATGTAGAATTTAGGATCTGCATATTGTCTCATATATTACGTAGACCTATGGACTTCAGTGTTATCCTTGTACTGTCTAGTTCCAATATACGTGTTGCTGTTGATAATTCTGCGAGCTAACTTCTTGTGTCTCTTCATATCTTTCTTGATTATTCTAAGATAGCACTTCATGTTCCTTCATCTCTTCTTTCAAAGACTACGTGATGTTCCCTCACATCTGTTGTGTTGCTTCTAAGAACTCTTGATGTTCCCTTATATCTGTTGCGTCTAGGACAACTTGATGTTCCCTCATATCTGTTCTTTCTATGATCTCTTGATGTTCCCTCATATCTGTTCCTTCTAGGACCACTTGATGTTCCCTCATATCTGTTCTTTCTATGATCTCTTGATGTTCCCTCATATCTGTTCCTTCTAGGACCACTTGATGTTCCCTCTTATCTGTTTTTTCTATGATCTCTTGATGTTCCCTCATATCTGTTCCTTCTAGGACCACTTGATGTTCCCTCATATCTGTTCATTCTATGATGTCTTGATGTTCCCTCACATCTATTCTTTGAAAACCACTTGATGTTCCCTCATCTTTGCTCTTTTCAAGACCACATGATGTTCCTTTATCTATTTCTTTTCTAAACACGTTGATATTCCCTCATTAGTTCCTCCAAAGATCGCTTGATGTTACCCCATTTGTTCTTTCTAACAGTGCTGGATGTTGCCTCTCTTCTTGCTGAGATCACCTAGCGTTCCATCTTCCCCCGCTCAATCCAAGACTGGGTGTCAATCCGTTTTGGCTTGGATTAGGTATATGTTCGTTATTATATTAAGACTGTAGCTCTTAGGCCGTTATGCGAACGCGTCAAAGATTGTTTTCACTGAAAGTAATCAATTCCAGTACATATCTTGACAAAAGAAGCGTAAACAATCATTTATGGCTGCAGTGCCGTAGAGGCAGAAATTTTGATCCTGGCAAGGTTTAACATTAGCCTGTCATCAAAGTAGTGCTGCCCATAGCGAGAGTTCTCTTCTCTCCGTGTTGGGAACACCAGCCAGCGCAACGACGTATTGTTGACGAAGCACGACCCATGATCTTACTTTTTTATACCTCTCGCCCCCAAAATGCCTTGAAAGCCTATGTTCCCACACCTCTTCAGGGGTAAAAAGGTGAATTTATACTAAGCGTTTAGCTCATAGAACAACTGAAATGTTATCTCGTACTCCTTGTTGACCCTTTCCCGCCTACTGTGCTCATATGAAAACTTTATAAGTAGTGCTATTCTGTCGAAATTGATGTATCATTGAAGTATGAACGGATTGAGGAGTAGTACTTGAGACTTACAACCGGCGTAGTGGTTCTTCCCATTCCCGTTTAAAGCAACTTCTACCTGAAGTATCGTTGATGTCTTTTTGAGTCTTCATCAGTTTCGATCTTTCTTACGTGTCTTCTGTAACACTGCCTGTTCAACTAAACGAAGCAAAATCTTGTAAATATGGCCTTGCTTTCGAGCCCGATCAGTATTTTCTCAGGTAGGTCGAAAGTCGACGACGATCATCTTTGTTTGGTAAATACGGTACTCGGGTTGGTTCATTCGAATAACCCACCCCCTTTACTTTTCAAATTACTTTTTTCCATATATGTGCGCACAATCTGTTGACTGCCCTACACTCCACCGTTTATCTATAGAGTGCAACGTGAAAATTTTTCATAAACCTTGTTAAATGTTGTAAAACGGAAGGCGCTCTTCAATCACCGTGTAATATTAATCGCGGTCGTGAAACTAAGATATAAAGGGGGGTCCGACATTTGTGTTACCGAACTTAAACATAAGGTTGCGATCGTCGAAATGGACACTTTTTTATTCCATGAAGGTATGGTCTGAAATGTTTCGTTCAAGAGTTACACAAGGACTTGAAGTTGAAATATTATTAAAAATAATCGCAAACTCTGTTGCAGAGACGCTGCCATCGGTGATTCAATCGATGATTCATACACCAGATTCTTGGAACGTACACATAAGTAGCAATCTAGGGGCGTTATGTCAGGAGATCTTGGTGGCCACGCGGAGCGATTGGGATATCAGTCATCCAATAATTGCCTAACAGCAACCGAGAAGTGTGCAGAAGCTCCTTCATGTTAAAAATACGTTCCTCTGATGTTGGCTAAAGGTATATACATCTTCCAGTAATTCTGGCAATACTTCATTAAGAAAAATGTAATGCACCACAATTTTTTTCAACAACTGTTGAACTTTAAGTCCTTGTAACTCTTTAACTAAACATTTTAGACCACACCTTCACAGAATAAAAAGTCATTTCGACAATCGCTACCTTATGTTAAAGTTTGGCACTTGGTATAATGGTAATTTAAGTCATCAGTTGTACGCAACCAGTCTGCTGTGTTTGGCCGCTACCTATATTATTGAGAGAATCCTGGCTTTCAATTATTGTGAAACTACACGGTTGAATACAATTTAAGATAATAAACTCGGCTGTCGTAACGTATTTAATCTGTAATACGGTTGAATGCAACTTGAAGGCACCATACCTGTCTTTCGTCATATCCATGGGGCCTTCAGTATTCACTTATTATATATATTTTTTGTGAAGCCTCTTCACTTCGCAAAGTTGTATCCTCTATATTTACGAATCGTATTGCATAATCTAGTCGCTTCTCAATTCCTCCCTATATAGAGAGTTAAGTTTCTTCTAGGTGCTTCCCTGGGAATTCCTATTTCTGCAGTACCTCTTTCTTAAAAGACGACGGGTGCAGCAGTGACTTTAAATGGCTCAAGTGTTGAAGTACTCTCGAAATCGATCAGTTTTTTGTGTACTCGGGAGATGATGTTCAGCGCTTACAAGTGTGTATTCAACATCTCTTCATACCTCAAGTCCATCTATACTTCGTTGGTATCCGTGTGAACCCTCATACTTCTTGTGTAGGTATCTCCGTACATTGTGCAAAGCTCATGTCCAGTTACTATTAGGTGTTCAAGTGTGTGTCTATACCTGTCAGAAATTTTTTTCTCTACGTACTTTTTAGAAATCGTTTACTGATGTGTATACCCGGAAACTATACCTATTATAGTGATTGAATATGTCAACATATCTACTTCATCGTGACGTATTAATGTGTTAGTTCATAGTTCATGCTCATATGATTGGATAATCGTGTAATTTCATGATCGTTTTACTTAGGACATGAACTCTTCGTGTGTATTTCAAGTGTGAAAGTATTTATGTGTTGCTACAGATCGAAAATACCTGTAGTTTGTAATCATCGATTGTGTGTTCACTACGTAAAGAAAAAATATCATCCTTAGTGCGTTACCTCTCATGCTAATAATCGATTGTGTATTGTCTTGTTGGAGTCTTACCTATGGTGTTGTGCCACTGTGTAGAAAAGCATTCATTTGTTGTCATGGAAATTCTTATTGTGTAGACTTGAAAACTTCCCTTTACTTGCTGCATTGATGGTGTAGACGGCTTTTGTTGACGGATTGAACGATTTTTTTTGTGACGTTGAGCGCCCTAGTCTTTTCCTGTGGTGCGCACCTCGTGCATCTTTGCGAACTGAAAAATCCTTGCTAGGTAGAGACTTCCTTGTTTTATTATTTCATAAATATTTGTGTTAACCCAATTTTAAAATTCCTTTGTGCTAGTAGAGTTTTTGAGACTACAGTATACCTGGTATAGTTGATGCTTTCCAAGCCGTGTAGTTGAGGGTAGGAAGCGTTTCAAGGTTTTTCAGTGGGAAATACAGCGTCGATGCGTCCTTTTTTCTGGGACATCGCGTCCCCCGGGAGAACTGCAATAGTTACCGTGGTTGGTTTGACATGGGACGACTTTGTCTTCGTGCCCACTGTTTCTTCTGGTCACGTACTGCTACTGATCATCTTTTTGCTGTTCTTCCTCTTTTTTTCTCTATTTGCTGTTACCATGTACATTTTCAAAATACTCTGCTAAGGTACTTCCTGTTACCATGCATCTGTTCTTAATTTTTCTTATTTATGACGCACTACATGCCTCTTGTGCTGACTCGCTTTGGATCAAAGACGATGCGGGGGGTGGGAGGCTTGGACTTGGACTGGAACAACAACAAAATTATACCCTTAAGAATTCGGATTTATCGTAAGTGCAACGTTTCTCAACTGCTCCCCGATGTATATAGCTGCTCCTTATACGTCTTTCTCGATCGAAAATTTACTGGCAATTGTCACATATCTATAGGGACGGCAACAGATGATATCTGACAATCGCCTGTAATTTTCCTATTGGGCAGCTCGCAAGTTTGTTCAGTATATAGCGAAAACCCGAAGCCACAGCTTAAGTTAAATACGGGTGTGACTTTCTTAGTCTTGTACTGTAATAAGATCATGAGGGCAGCCGCCTACACCCACTGTAAAAATCTGTTCTTGCATGGCAATCGTTGACATGGCGCACTTTTGGATTCTGTTTCAGTTTTCCTTCTCATTGAATTGTTTTCCTTCTCATTGAATTGTTTTCCTTCTCATTGAATTGTTTTCGTTCTCATTGAATTGCTTTCCTTCTCATTGAATTGCTTTCCTTCTCATTGAATTGTTTTTCTTCTCATTGAATTGTTTTCCTTCTCATTGAATTGCTTTCGTCCTCATTGAATTGTTTTCCTTCTCATTGAATTGTTTTCCTTCTCATTGAATTGTTTTCCTTCTCATTGAATCGTTTTCTTTCTCATTAAATTGTTTTCCTTCTCGTTA
Source organism: Parhyale hawaiensis (assembly GCA_001587735.2). Taxonomy (NCBI): domain Eukaryota; kingdom Metazoa; phylum Arthropoda; class Malacostraca; order Amphipoda; family Hyalidae; genus Parhyale; species Parhyale hawaiensis. The sequence continues at coordinate 554,895 of LQNS02276481.1, read as the reverse complement.
AATTGGTTTCCCAAATTTCAGATTCAGTAATTTTTCCTTAGCAACATCAGTATGTGCGTCTCTTCTTTTCATCACTGTGTACCATATATTTATTTTTCCAACGTTGCAGAGTAAGTAATGTTGGGACGAGTGCAGGACATGAATATTCTCTTTTTCCGAAATACCACATTAGGAAAGAGTTAGGTAATTACAGTTTATTGATATTTTTAACCTAGGGAAATATTAGCTTATGTTATTATGGTATCCTCATTTGTTTTTTTTTTTTTGTGTACCTACCTGTAATTTAACTGGAAGACTGTATTTGTCATGGAGTTATATGAACATCGCGTTCGGTAATAAGGATTCTTTTATTAGCTACTAGTGTATAATGCGTGCTCTCACGTAACCTCATCCCCTCTTGAATCTTGTAATATTGATGAGTTTAGATAACTATTGATGAGTTTAAAAGGCTCGCCCCTCTTATGTTATTGGAAGCAGCGACCCTAGGGGGATTTTGTAGGTCAGCTGAGCTGTTAGCTAGGCCTTTTGGACGTCTGTCTTTCGTGCCCACTTGGCTTCCTACCGTTTCAATTCCCATACTGATGATGCTTCGTTCTGCTCTTCCTCTTGTTTCCTAACTTGCTATTCCCATGCGCGTTGATCCACCCTCGTGCATGGGATCCACGTTTCTATCGACATACTACATGTTCATTCTTTTTCCGCCCTCAGGGGCATATTGTGGCGGGCCCTTTCCCTGCCACAATATGTTTGGGCATCACGCACACAGGGTCCCGATTGCCTTCTCCGCATGGGGATGTAGCATCTGGACGCAGTTCCTGCTGACGAGGTTAGTTTTGTAAAGTTAGGTAGGCTCTCAATACTTCCCCTTCTGTTTCTGGAGGTGGGCTACCGATCGGGAGGCTGACCTATTCCCGCTAGACTTCTACTTTCTTGTATTTCGTTTCCTTCCCCTGTGCGGCGTAACTGAGCGACAGCGTTCAGCCGCGCCCGGGGGTTGGAGATGCTCAACTTGCGCTTTTTTCCTGTCAGTAGCGCACTGACCACTCTTGAGACTTACCGGCAGAAAAGCCGAGACAAAAATCACTGACGATTTAAAACGCGCCCTAGTGGCGCATGAGCCTGTGGTTAAACACAGGAATAGTTCTGCGCGATATAGGCAGTGTGCCACTGAAGCGCTAGTAAAAACTTCTACTACTACTACTACTACTCATTCTTTTTCCTCTCTTAAATCACCATAGTTTTGTCCATAATCATAATGATGATAATAATAATAATAATGACGAGTCTAAATAATAATTGACGATTCTAGATAATTATTGACGAGTCTAGATAACTATTGACGAATCTAGATAATTATCGACGAGCTTAGATAATTATGGACGAACCTTTATAATTATTTACGAGTCTACATAATTACTGACGAGTCTACATAATTAATGACGAGTCTACAGTATTGTGGCGTGTCTAAATAATTATTAAAGAGTCGCGTGTCTGCAACAGGAGGCCAGTAAGCTGCCCCGAGACCCTATGGGGGATCTTTTCTTAGCTGTTGTTGTGTTTTGTTTATATATTGAGATTGCCCTCACCGAAAATGGAATTGAACTCACCCTGCCGTACTCAGAGTAGGACTCTAACCCTCTCGGCTGCGAAGAAGAGGTGAGCTCATCCAATCTTCACAGGATGCATAAAGGGGGCGGAGGATATGGCAACAAACGACGCCGTTTGTATTGCCTGGAACCGAGCCAACTCTTCGGCCGCTTGGTATGAGCGCGTCACTATCTGGGACCGATCCATCGAGACGAACTGTTCTCGTCAGCTTTAACTTGCCTGGAACTTGGCTCATGATGATTAGTTTCTCTATTTTAGATCGAGCTTTAGACGTTGAACCAAACCGTCGTTACAGAGAAGCGGTAACCGGCACAGTAGGGGCAGAGGCTCCAACGAGAGGAGAAGTAGATGCTGCAAGTTTCTACTACTACTACTCATTCCAGAGAAGCTAAGACAACGCTCATCTCTGCAGTTTCAGGCAAGTTGAAGCTGATGAAATCAGCTGGTCTCACTAGAACTGCCCAAGTTGATGAGCTCTTAACTTCTAACTGAGGTGCAAGCTTCATAATTACATGTAATATGAGTTCCTGCTGAATCGGTGAATCCACAGTCTTGAGTAAACCCTGTTGTGTTCTTCATTATTTTAGTTATTTTGTATTCCCAACAATACGTACTCTGTCTATTAGGTTGGAAACTATGTTCATGCCGGTTTTGTAACATTAAATCCGACAAGAACTTAGTTTCCGACCTAACATTATATTCATTACAGTGTGTGTGTTACTGGGGCGTCCTATGGTGTGGTGCATGCGCACAGTGAGGCAACAGGTCATCAGTCACTCGACTATGTTATATTTCAAGTAATTGACGCTTTCAAAAATAAAGTAGCTAGTTGGAATATATATAGACTATCTTTGTCGTACACTTTCGAAAAAACTGACGGTATTATTGAACAAGTTAACTATATATAGCTAAATGTATAAAGTATGGCACCGTAAAGTATGGAGTGCAACAGTGAACAAAACCAAGTAGGTGTACAATACTATTCTGTTGATCTAGTAGCGTTGAAGTCAATTGGAAATTTTGCTAAAAATTGAATGTTCGTATCATTGCCACATGCCTAATCCTAGTCCTGATCTGCCTCTATTTTGACGCGAAGATCAAGGAATCTAAATGCTTTTCTATCGAGATTCGCTTTTAATTTTTGATTTATTCATATCTGCTTTGATAGTAATTTTTTTACACATAGTTATGATTGCTCGAGCAGGAGAACTGCCATGAATCCTTTGTTGGGATTCCTTCTCATTATTATAATAATAATGTCTGAACCCTAACAATCTAGTTTGATGCAAGTAATGTTTATATTCCGTATTGTACTGTGTATTTGTGTGTAGTAATTTTATCCAACATATGCCGAACTTGTTTTCGTTGTATTATATTCTGATCAAGCTAATTTTTTCCCAATCTCTCACAGATGGGAAATTGTAAACTAGTTTATTATTTTGCCAGGTGTGTAAACACCGAAGTGTGTACATGTAAGTAATTTCGTATCCGTATTACGTTAGCTCATTACACCCATTTTCCCTATCGGAAATCACAGGTAATTATCCGTTGTGTGTAGAATGGTATCGGGTAATCGCCTAAATATTTCCGATCGTGCAGGACGCCGTGCTATTCCGACGTCGATGGGTGAAGCAGCTCTAATCCGTTTGTTGTCTTTGCGCATCTGCTAGTACAGATATTATTTCTAGTATGGAGTGGTGCCATATGTTGTTTTTAGTCTTACCTTTAAATGTTGTTTGTTTTCTCTTCGATTTAGCATCTTTATTGAGATTGTTTTATTACAGAAGAATGACTGCATTGCGCCTACACTACCTGTGCGTAGTTACAGCATTGCTCTCCTTCTTGCGCAATTGGTGGCCAAGTTACGAATTATGAAGCCACTTGTTAACGGTTTTATTCTCCATGATTCTCTGTGTGTTTAACTCGAGGGTAAACTATGCCTTTATGGACTCCTTGCTGTACGGGTGCATCGTGGGCTAGACATTGCCGCCTTCACTATCTAGTTATATTTTGGAAGCATCGGCATACTTTATTTTGTTGCAGCAGGATTGCGGGGTCAGAACGTCCGACTCCGACTCCTAGAATCAACGGGAGTCCTACCCAAATACCTCATACCTCCCTGCAAGATGAATTATCAAACTATTAATCTTGTTCCGACTCCTGAGACAAGAGCGGGTATCGGACTCCGATTCCGCATTCCTGTCTGCAAGTAGCCTAATGTTCCGACTCTCCTGTCGGATGAGACCAGGCTACTCGTCAGTGGCCCACAACAGCAGTCACTTTGGGCCAATACAGGATCAGGTTTGGAAGTCCACTAAGGCTTTATACCCTTCAAACAAAGTCATCCGCTCCTTGTACTCTTGCAAATATTACACGGCGAAAAGCGTTGTCCCTAAACAAGCACGCCTTTCCGTGCTCCGACGGGACTACTTCATGTTGTATTAGCACGCAATGGCAGATAGTGCCATCAGCGCACGGGACCGCGTGCTTGTATCGGGACCTTAGTACAATGCTTTTCTTAGTGCACAGGTAGCTATTTGATGTCCATCGCTGTGTTCATTATTGTTTATTCAGTGCTATGATCAGTTGCGTTGTAGAACACTTCTTGGATATGGATCACGCGATGTGGAAAGGGATCCGATCCCTTTAAATTTTAACCGAGTTGGTCTTTGGACAAAGTCCGGGTGTTCTGCTACTCGTAAGCGTTTGTTGCACAGGACAATATGTATTGACTAAAACTTCTTGTAAACCCTGCTAGATTGGTATACTAGCCTATCAAATCGGATCGCTGTTGTATCGTGCTGCTATCGACTACTGCTGGAAATATTATTATTATTATTATAATATTATACACTTTCCTTGCCCCATTAGACTTGATCGCTCTTGTCTAGTATTCCTTTTCGTCACAAGGGGAAAATTTTGACCGTAATAAGCATGGAAGGTGAATAAATTTGCTAATAAAAACTGCAAAATTTGCGTGTGACTACGGATTTGCCGTATTGGTGTGGCCGGAGTGGAAGCATCGCTATTAACAAGCAGTTTTATCAACAATGGCAGGCAGAACACGAACACTCACGTAGTGTTAACAAACCATATTCCTCCTAACTTGACGACACCGTAGTAAGCAGATTTTACCTTTTCATCTGTGGGGTAGCGTTAGGTTTCTCCTTTTTCTATGTGTGTGTAGTTGGGCAGCGGTACAGCGGAAGTCAGGGAACATCTTCTCGTAGAGCAGATTGTTACCTTTGAACTCACCTTTTGTTCTCTTGTTACGTCAGATGTGAATTGGGCAGCCTCACTTCTACGCACTCTCTTTACACAGAGAAATGCGTTTCTTTTGCGGCGAAAAACCGTGCAGTTTGGGCACAAGACTTGTCTTTGCCTCATGTGCCAGGATAGAAAGAACTTTTTTCTCAGTACACTTATTGTAACAAAACGCTCTAGCTATTGATACTGTGTTTTTGGGTGGGAGAGGCTGCTAATCATCTAGTGTTTTTGTACCTTAATTAGTACATTTTTTGGTGCTCGATANAGCTTGCCGCAGTTCCTGCTGACGAGGTTAGTATTGTAAAGTTAGGTAGGTTCTCTACTTTCCTCTTTCTGCCCCGTAAGGTGGGCTGTCGATCGAGAGAGCCGACCTGGTACGGGGGACACCTAGTCTCTCTCGGGTGGAAGGACACAAAAGGGGCCGACCACTTCAGTGTCTCCTACTATACTTTGCGCCTTTTTCTCGCTAGTAGTAGCGCACTGAGCCAACCGAGTTTTTCCGGCAGGAATGCCGAGATAAAATATTCCTACTGATGTAAAACGTAATATTATTTTCGGTTGAGCTTCACTCTTGAATCGCCTCGCTGCGTCTAGGGTGGTTAAACACTGAATCTAATAATAATAATAACAAGCAGTTTTATCGACGATTGCAGGCAGAACACGAACACTCAAGTAGTGTTAACAAACCATATTCCTCCTAACTTGACGACACCGTAGTAAGCAGATTTTACCTTTTCATCTGTGTGGTAGCGTTAGGTTTCTCCTTTTTCTATGTGTGTGTAGTTGGGCAGCGGTACAGCGGAAGTCAGGGAACATCTTCTCGTAGAGCAAATTGTTACCTTTGAACTCACCTTTTGTTCTCTTGTTACGTCAGATGTGAATTGGGCAGCCTCACCTCTACGCACTCTCTTTACACAGAGAAATGTGTTCCCTTTGCGGCGAAAAACCATGCAGTTTGGGCACAAGACTTGTCTTTGCCTTATGTGCCAGGATAGAAAGAACTAAAAAGAGTCATGTGAATAACATTGTTTTGCGAGATCGATAACTATGACACAAAAACCCACCCTCTCCGACGATTAGTAGATCACAAAAACATGGAATTAATCATGTAAAAAACCACGAGCTATTCAAACTATTTCTGATTGAAATTTTGTTATGTTACGACGGGTGTGTGAAAAGTTTTAAGCAGCAGAAAAAAAACTTAAATGGATAGGCGATTTTTCATGATTTTTCCAACTCTTGTAGAGTGTCAAAATTTGGCAGGAATACTTGCAAAAGGTTGTACTTTGAAAAAAATCATAGGCTTGGCCACGTACCAACGCTTCTTATACAGCGATGCATAAAACTTTCCATATGCCCCTTGTAACTAGAGAGTTTTCTGTGTGTGCTGCTGGGGCTGCACTACCTCTAATTACAGGTTCAACGTATGAACGGATGCTCAGCTTGCTCGTCGTTCATGCTATCGACTCTCTTTGAGTATGGGACGGCGTGCGGGCTGAATATCCACTCGTAAGTTGTTGAGTTTGCGACTAGCCTGCCCCGTGTGGACTCGGCATGAGGCACCATGTTGCAACGCAGAACACCGCCTTTGTCAGCCAGTTCAATCAGTGCTTAGGGGAAGTTAGAAGGGATGCCATGCCTTCAGTGATGCTGTGCCAACATAGACGAACCAGTGTTGGATTGGCTCTAAGTTGTGTAATTGTTCAACAAATGAGCGTTTTATTTCTCTCATGGCTATGGTGGAAGTGCCACTTGTGTTGAAATCATCATTGCAACCATTATTATATTTTACATTATACACATCAACGCAGCCAGTATTTTTGAACCGTTGTGCCATCGCTGTACTGCCAACATATCAATATATATTTAACATGTAGTTACCGTAGTAACCCTTTGTGGACGAATTCATATACTCAGCTGGTGCCCGGCTATCGAAACTAAACTATTCCTAAGATGAGGCGCGCGATTTCGTCTTCACTTGGACCGGCGGTTCCGGTCCGTAACACAGGGAGGAAAGAAAGACTTGGTACCTGGCAATGGAGCGTCAGCATATCTATCATTGATGGTCTACTCGTGAGGGATAGTCACTCACCTTACGGTCAGGAGGTGCAGTTGTCGTATCAGCCTTTCGTTTATTTTGCTACAACTCCGACAATGACAATTTGTGGTGGATTGTAGCCCTGCACTCCTGTGCGTCTTGAAGTAGATTTATCTGCAGCAGGAACAAGTGCATGTTGATTTCCTAGCTTGGGTCTGCGGTTCAACTGACAACAAGAGATCCAGGTCTCCATGGTGGATTAGTGTTAAAATGGGCGAGTCGGACCTGCAAACCTCTTTGTTCCCCTGTGCGGTCGCCTTTGTTACGGAAACGGAGGATCAATCTACTCAGTATACCTATTAATTTTCATAGACGTAATTGTTCAGTATTACGTGAAATTGCCTGTTGAATTGCCCCGTTGCGATCAGAGTGGAAATATTTAAACTCATTCTCCTGCCGGCGATTCGGGGAAGAAAGCCCCCCGTGAAGTCGAGCTCTAGGACCCCTGCATTCGAAGTTTGTATGGGCCGTCCACAAGGGGTTCACGTCATCTCGCTCTATGTCTAGCTATTGTTATCGTGCCCATTTCTGTGGTAATCGTTGATGTTCAGTGTCGTTCCCATAGGATCACCAAATATGTAACTGTATTTAATTCCTCGGTAGATGAAAAATGAACGTAGGTACTCGGGTGCTAATTTTAGCTCTACTCCGCATGTTTTTCACTCCCACTCCTGTTTGTTTTCTTTTCCTTTTGCAGTTTTGGTATTTTCTTTACTTTTTCAGTGTTTATGGTTTTCAAAAACTAAAAATTTCAGTTTATTTTGTGGAAATTTATTTGTTTCAGGGTTTGCAGTATCAAAAATTTATGTACTTTTCTGGGTAGTATAATTAGAAATTGTAAGTTTCATAGTTTGCTCCATTCGAGAAAATTTGAGATGTTTCGGGGCTCGCACAGCAAATTGGAGCATTCATTTCAGGGTTAACTTTTGAGAAAAACTTCCGGGTCCTGGGTTTCAGGGTTTGCATCTCGCGAAATTTTGTAATGCAATCGCTGCACCCTTACAGTTGCAAGGTTGACGATTTACGAGTGAGCCAAAAAAAAAAAAAGTTGTCCAAAGCCAGTACGCTTACCCGTGCACTGATTGCAAAGCATGCTGGTATTGGGCCAATGCTTCTTTCGGGGTAACGACCGCGTATCGGGAAGCTTCAATTAAAAAAAAAAAACATTAGTGATCTTCAATATAGTTTCTCTTATTGCGCGGTAGGGAGAGATTCACTCATGTAGATTACGTTTGTGTCCATGAATTACCTGCTTTGATTTTTTTTACTTATTGTTTCTAAATGTTTACTTGCAAATTGCCGTTTTTTCCATTGAATCTTCGCTGTTTCCAGATGTTGCCACTGTTATCATCGCTATTATCTTATATTAGCTCGGATCAGTATATATATTTTTTAAGATCCACACGTTACTGCACACTTCATCTTCATATGCTCTTACTGCGCATTGGAGCCTATAACACATATGGGAACATTAACAGCGCTACTTAGGGTGTAGTTATGTTCTGTGGTTATTGTAAATCGACTTTGTGGGAACACCCTTGTGCATGGGTTCCGTGTTTATCTTGGCCTTCTACGTCCCTCCCGTTTCCTCTTTTGGAATAGCTAATTTCTGCTGGATTGGGACGCTTAAACTAATCTACATAATAATAATCGCAAATCTAGGTTGTACGGGATATTGTCTATGCTGTCCTGTCGGTCTACATGTTAATTTTTTTAAAACGTGTTAATCTGCATGCTGACTGTACCTTCATCGCAGCTTCAAGACTGTTTATCTGAAAATTGGGCCAGTGTGTCGCGCAGTTTTAGAACTGCCACTTTCGATCGGCAGATAATTGCGCTTTCGTTTTCGTTGCTTTTCCAGGGAGGCTCCGTTCATAAATTCACTACAGCTGTGCAGTTGGGCCTTCTTATACCTCTAATGAACATCTCAGTTTCGATGAACAAATTACTTTGCCGACAGCACTAAAAGTAATCAGCAAATAATGTGCGTATTGACATATTCTTAGTGTGTCCATGCATTAGGTTACCTATTTACTAATTGAAATCGCAGATAATTTAATTCAAAACCACATTGAAACTTTGCAACACCAATTCTAATCCTGTTTCACCGGAAAACTAAGTGTGGGCCAATTCACAAGGTATGTTTTCATATGTAGATGATTGTTCCAATCATCTTTTGCAACCTCACATTTGTGGCTTCAAACAATTGTTTTAGGCATTTGTACGTTAAGCGTAGAGTACTACAAGAAAGGGAATTAATAATAATAATAATAATAATGATAACACTGCAAACACTTATTTTCATTTTTGGGTAACTAAAAATTCTTCCGATAGGTGGGTTGTCTAGGCCATTTATAGACAAATAAGCACGCACTAATATTTACTCTGCGTAATATTCCCAACTGCTATTGTTTTGGTATCTCACTTGCTGTTGAGTTGAAACTTAAATGCAAGAATTTCGTATCGACTATTTAGTATGACTGTGCTGGTAATCATCTTAGCACTTCTTGCATTAGTCAGACTTGCAGTAATTTGCGACCAGCATGGGGCTATCCCCCCCCCCAAAAAAACAGCGTACCTCTCCGTGGACCGGCGACATAGCCTTACGAGCCCTGGCGTACTCGGACTCTTGGTCTGTTGCTGCCAACGGAAAGTCAGGCATTTCTTGTCCGGGCACGGCAACGCGTGCTGATATTAGGACAGTACTTTTCTAAGTGAAGAGATGTGCTGTAAGCTGAACAGGGTGCGTACTACTGCAGCCCATGCGTACGAACGACAAAAGTTGGCGGGATGAGCAATCGCACGACCAGTGCTCAGCGGGTTCAGTTGTTCTTTTAATCACAATATGCACGTTCGACTGTGCCTAAAACACAAGTTGCGTCTCGCTTCAACAGTTACTGTAGACTACTAGTAATTTCCTGACCAAAGCAATCGAGGATACAGACCAACCTTGTTCATTACTTTATCCGTCGTGAAGCGTCTACATGGTCTTCCGTTACTTTTACAGCATATATTTGTCTATTCTATTCCCAGATCGTTATGTATGATTGAGATCTGGAGAAACCGGATCATTCTATAGGCAATACGATAATATTGAATTGTAACTTTTAATTTTATATAGCAAGCATGTGCTTACCGCGTTATAATAATGCTGATGATGATGATTATTATTATTATAGTGGGTTGGGTTACTAGCGCCGCATATACCGTATATGCTGCTGATGAGACCACATATATATGCTGAACGTTGCGTCAGTATCGTGGTAGCTTGTCTAGAAAAGCGGCATGGCCCCGAAAATGTGAGCGTTGGAGGTTGCAACACACGTGCCATTACAGCTTCAAATATTTACACTGAAGTTCGCTTTTTATGATTTCTCTCATCCCAGTTTTCTGCTCACCGCGTGAATTTGCAAGCAACTTTGCCCTGTGTGCCTGCATTAATGCTGAAGCTACACTTTACAGTTGCATGCTCTACGTATGAGCGAACTTTCAGCTCGCACACATTTAGTTTTCGTACTTTCCGGGGGTGTATATGATACAGGCTTCCACTGTGAAATCTGTGAGAGGTACGAGCTCAACATCCGCTAGAAGTTGAGTGTACGATTGTAAAGGATAGCTTCGGCACAAGCTGTGCAGCGGCCTTCTTTCTTCCCATTCAAGGTATTTTCGTGCTTTGAGAAATTACACGTTTTCTGCCTGTAAGCAATGTGCTGAATAACTTTCACCAACACGAAGTTACGGTTGATAATCATTTTATTGCAGCAATTTCTATTTTCGCCTGCCTTCAGTGTTCGTTCCATTCAGGTACAAAACCAGGAGAATTTTATTCTAGAGGGGTGAAGTATTTTTTTCCCGATAAAGTATTTATCTAAGAACAATTTATTAGCTACGCTGATGGATTATTTTTGTTATTGTTGAATAAAACCTTGACCTAAAAATACTTGTGTATTGTTGTTCCTCACATTAGGTAATGTTCAATGACCTAGTCACATCGTTGCCAACTGAGCCGAAAGCAATAATTACCATCACAGTCATGAAGTAGTAAAGCTCGTCAGCACGGTGCAGTTATGGACTATTGTCATGCCATCGTCAAGAAGTCGAGTTTCTATGAAGGACGAGCCACACTGGCGCCGAGCAGTAATGATCAGTCACGCAGCTGCTGCTGCTACACGTTGGTCAAACTATTTTTCACTTTGTGAACACATCAGTCAAATTGTTATTGGGAGCGCAGCTTTTCACCTATACTGCAGATTTTTCACAGTGAATGATTATTAATATATTATTGCATTACTATTAATATATATAATTATTATTAATATATTGCAAGCAAGGCTTCATGATTTAGGTCAAAGAAAAGCGTCGACAGTGTTAGCATATTTTGACGGTAAAAATAGTACAGCAAAACTAAATAGAAGAAGTCGGCGCTACAGATCCCGCACAAAATGACTACAATTTCAGTACACATAAACTCTGCATGAAAATGTATAAATCCAATTCAAAATAAAAATTGTGTAATATACCTTGCAGCTTGCCTATCGAAGTACAACAGTGTTGACTGGACTGAATTTTATTGGATATCCTTATTTAAAACAAGATCAATGCAGCATCTGCTTGCAACTGCTGTGTTCAAGTGCGAAGCCGTGCAGAAACGAACGTTAGAAGCGTCGGTAGAAATATACAAGTTAAGTGTCTACCGTTTAGTTCTACCTACCATTCATACAAAACTACAGACAGAACCACCATGATGAAAAAATGCATGAGCTCGGCGCCTACGGTCCCGAGACACGTGTAGCCAAACACGAACAAAATAGCTTCCCCTCTAACCTAATACGCTAAAAAATGCTTCCTCGACTATGATTGAACAACTGAGAATCTACCCTTTACATGACGAACATTCTCTCAAGCCCGTGCACAGCTACTACCCTACCAGGGATAATAAATAAACGAATGCTGCTCCCACTTACACATAATTAGTATTGCATGATTGGATTACCACCAGGTAGTACGGCAGTGGCGACTGGACCGCACGACACGGGAGCAGGAAGTAACGCCAGTCTCCATTCATACAACAATTTACTCCACTAACCTACTCAGATGCCGCGATTATAGCACAAAGTGACCTAGTTTAAATACCTGTCAATTCTTTACTGAAGGGAAAACCATACGGAATTTATGTCAACGTGAGCAACTTCTACTCGCCCTTTGACGAAGTATCGGAGATGTTCTGCCAGTAGAAACTATTGAGGTAATTAAATATAAAATTACTACACACTGGATACAATGACAAGACCAGTAACATTACAAAATTACTGAAAGCTTCAAGAACTTCCAACACTAAAAAAAAAACTTACGACAGCATCACTAAGTGCTTGAATGTCTGCATATTTGATATATCACCAATGAAATGGCCATTGAAACAAGTCATGTATAGCACAATCCTGACAGCTCCCTAATTCAGGGGCGATTAAAAAAGAACGGTTAACAAGTCCGTACGCCACCACCTCCCAGCACAACTACAATGCCAGTTTTCCTAATATGCAAGAAATCATGCAACACTGCAGTACTTGACATGAGACTCTGCTGCAGCACTCCGCATGAGACTGGGCAGTAGGTACTCCGTTGCAGTGATCAGTGGTGCTTGACGAGCGAACTCTGGTCAGTAAGAGCACCGAATCTGTTGTTGGTGCGCAGCATGGGCGGCCGGTAGGCCTGCACATTGCTACCCTGGTCCCTGCTGCCCATACCGCGGGGGGTGCTGTGGGCGGGTCGTTGTTCGGGTACGTCACGATCGTCCCTGCAAAGTAATATAACCAAATTAACCCCTTGAATAATACAAGTAGTAGTAGTAGTGTATAAGTTTGTCAATACAAACTTTTGGCAATTTTGGAAATTATTATTATTATAGTGGGTTGGGTTACTAGCGCCGTTGGAAATTATTAGCCACCATAGCTACCCACAGAGGGAGTGTTACTACAGTCGTATGAAATTGGAGTAGCTAGGTACAGGAGGAAAGCCGTAGCCATTTTTTGCTATAAGTACCAATACTGTAATGTTATTGTTTGATACCTCAGAATTATAGATCTCGATGAATCCCTACGCCTTTATTATGTACCTGCTACAATAAAACCTAGTTCTATATTTCCATAGCAGCAATGTCCACAAAGGCTCAGTATTATTTTCAGACAAAAGTATGCCGACAGCTGGTCGTAATGGACGTAGCTGCACTTGTCACTGCGTAAACTGCCCGGTAGCTATAGTAGCTATCAGGGTTGCGGACTCTGATGGTTCATGGTCCGACTCCTGACCCTCCAGAATTGCCGACTCCGACTCATTGCCAAGATTTTCTGACTCCTTGGTTCAACAGTAGATATTTGATGTTAAACATTAAACGTGTCCAAATAATTTTTGCTAGTATATACACATATCACGTTGAAGATGCTACGTGTATTGTACATATAGGCCTACAATGATATTTTGCATCATTTGGGTCATTAAATTGAAGACATTAAAACAATTTTGGTAAAACTTTAGCTCCTGGTAGATTATGTGAAGGCTAAATAATCTATTTTTTTACCAATTGTTCTGAAATTTGCTTAGTATATATTTTTTGAAAAAGAAACACATTTTGCTCATACAATTTTTTTTATTTAGGCCTTAGTTTTTGAGATAATGGAAATATAGATAATATATACCTATGCATTTTTTCTAAATTTCAAAGGAATAGAACTCATTGAGTTCTTATGCTAGAATAAAAACAATGACAGTTTTGGAATCTTTGAAACATTCTTAACAAAACTACAGAGCTGGACTCTCCATTTTCTATTCTGTCCGATCACTACCTAACTAAAATATAAGAAAAAAATCGGTTTTGAGCTGTGTTAAAAAAAAATAGAGCAAAAATGGAAATTCTCTATAGTTTTGTTAGTCCAAAACTGTCATCGCTTTTATTCTAGCATGAAAACTCATTTAGTTCTATTCCTTTGAAACTTTGAAAAAATGCAAATAAATTTAGGTATATTTATAGATATTTCTCATTATCTCAAAAACAATGGTCTAAATAAAAAAATTTGTAGGAGGAGCAAAATGTATTTCTTTCTCAAAAATGCATATACTATGCAAATTTCAGAACAATTAGTCCAAAATAGATCATTTTGCCCCTCCCCCCATAATGTACCAGGTGAGAAAGTTCTACCCAACATTTTCTCAATGTCATCATATGGAATAGGAAAATACATGGTAGCCACAGAGAAATGAACAAAAAAAAATTGTCCACATTTACAATTTTTTGTTAAACTTGTGACTGAAAATTCAAAACTGAATGATATTTGTTTATAAATGGGATTCTGGAGTCGGGCTAAAAATGCTGACTCCGACTCCTAGAGCAAGTGAGATTCCGACTCCCTCTCAAAGCCTCCAACTCCGGCCGACTCCGACTCCGCAACCCTGGTAGCTACATTTAGCTAGTTATTGAACGATGCCATTTTCACAGAGAAAGTGTCATATAACTTTGTTTTATTGGTCAGAAATGAGACTAGTGATGAGGTTAGCTTGTGGAGCGTATCTAACCCGCATTGCGCCCAAGGTCAAATATTATGTCTGGGCATTTTGTCGAAAAATCTTGAGTGACGGCAAAGTTACATAGGTAAGCGAGTTCAATGCCTTAAATTTTTGTAGAGTGCACCACTTCTGACAGGAAATAAGGCGCAGAGCATCTCCAACCCTATCCGGCTCGGCCGGATGCATTCACTCAGGCATGAGATATTTGAAAAGAGACAAAAAAGAAAATAGAAGACAAAGGATAGAAACAACTGCGTGGAGAGTCCCCTCC
>LQNS02276481.1:490005-517408 GCA_001587735.2 Parhyale hawaiensis | reverse complement strand
CTGAACTAGCAGTATTTGAAGCATTTTGAACATAAACAGGCATAAAACTTACGAAACTACAATTCTGGGAGACAATATTACAAACAATTATAATAACATTATCCAATTTATCCCTATATATAAGAAAACATCACGAACTCACGTTTCAGATTTTAAATTTTTATGTGTCCAATGGCTGGAATCACTCCTTGATCACGCATGATTAGCCTGCGGAGGAAATCACGCTGCGATCAATTCTCGCCACTGGCCACGGTTGATAGCTATCAGAATCACGTCAAAACGCTCACAAAAACGCGCGATCACTGGGAATCATCGGTGGTCACAAAAAGACGCCTTAAGTAAGGTTAGGTAATGTTACGTATGTTTAGGTAAGGTTAGAAAGGTTAGGTTAGGTTGGGTTAGGTTAGGCTATGTTAGGTTAGAAGGTTAGGTAAGGAGGTTAGGTTAGGTAATGTAGGGTACGTCACCCACGCCTAGAAGTGACTGAGACCCGAAAATCGCTCCTTTTAGGCCCTACTGTCGGAAAACCCGAACTAATTTCGCGTAATTTGGAAGTTGGTAAGTTGGTAGGTTAGGTGAGGGCAGGTCTAGTTTTTCTAACCACCTGTTTTTTTTTTCAATTTCGGTCAGGTCATTTTTTGTAGAAGATGACTAAGGGGGTTAGGTTAGGTTAGGCTAGGTTAGGTAGTGTTTATTTTAGTGGTTGCGCGCGCAGGAAAGCTTACTTGAACGCAAAATCGTCGTGAACGACGATAATGCAGCCGGAGTGCAAGTCCCAGCGGCTCTCTGGCAATGGGCCTGGTGATCCGTCTACTGCCAGCTATCTAATCTTATCTTATCATCTTGGAACACTCATGGCGACCAGCTGCAGCAATATCAATGGCCGGCATGCATCGTTGAGTTCTTCAGTGTTCGTGCAGTTGAGTTCTTCAGAGTTTGTGCTGCCGCTCCTTAAAATAGAGAGACGTCTAATAGGCTCCTTAATTGAGCGCGTTCGCAGTCATAATTTAAATCTAAATATAATTAAGAACATAAATTTAATCTATCTTTTAGAGCCTCACCTCTGGATTAAGTTGTTGACACAAAGCATACAAATTAAACGAGTTTCGGTGGCAATGCTTACGTAAAAAGTGCCGCGTGCTAGAAGCTGCGCGTGTTTTGCAGCTCCATTAAACGCTTCATTTACGCCGAGGTCTACTGAGCAGCGATTTCAAACCTTCGAGGATTGTTTCGTCCGAAACTTGTGTCAGAAACGCTGGTTTTGCCAATCGAGCTGCATGTCTAAGAATCTAAGCGATTACGTTGATCCAGTTGAAAACCATTTTACGTACAGACAGAAAACTCCGTTCTTTACGATAAAAAAACACCTGGTTTCTTATCACTAACGACGTAATATTTTAGCTACAAAGCAATAATAATTAATCGTAAAAGACACTGATGTTCATCTCAACGCTCTTGTTCATCTGTTGTTCATCACAAATGACAATGTGCATGGACGCAAATTCAAACGACAAAGTACTTTACAGTTAACTAATTTTGCTTAATGACAAATAACCATTTTTCTGTGTGTAGCAAACTTGAGTTTCTGGAAGTTTTTGTTGTAACTGATTGACAGTCTAGATTTCAAATTTATGTTACCAGGTCGAAGTCAGCGCACCTGTATTAAGTTTCAGACATGTCAAGCTTAAAGGGCCTAATTTTGGCTCTCAGCGGGAACACGCTCTTCGTCCATCCCTCGTTCTCTAAACGGTTCTTTAGGGTCATAACAATTAAATTAATAACTGTTTGATGCGAACAGTGAAATTTGTAAAAACACAGATTCTGCAGGTACGCAAGAAATTCATGTCTCAAAGTCATAAAATATTGTACTTGCAATTAAAATACACAAATATTTTTCTACTATTCGATTGACGCTTCTATGCTCGTGTTTACAAGTTTAACTTCAAACGGTTCTATCTACCCATAGATAACTCGCAGCTGGCCCTCCCATGTGTCACAGTTTTGTACTTAGACCTCTATGCACTTCACGTGGCTTTCATAACATCGCCTGGACTTCATTTGAAGATCATCGAAGTGTTATAGTAGTCCGTAGAAGCTGTCCATCAATGAGTTTTCCAGTAAGAGAGCTAATGCAAAATTTACGATATATATATGATTAAGTACCATCACCGTGTTCTCTACTGTACTAATGGCACTACACCGACAGAGAACGATTCTATTAGCAAGCATTTGGTGATTGTAAAGCCTAATGCAGACGAGAAGCAAAAATTGTCGAAACTGGCATTGCGTTGACAAATGTTCCACCAGACTCGGCGTAGAAGTTGCCCGAAGAGCGAGGCAGTAGAATGCGTCTAGGGCTCTAGGCGAATTTTTTCGCAGCTTTGGGGCCATTCAAAGCAACATACAGTCCAGTTTTCCCTATTATCTGTTGACTACTCCGTTTTCTTAAAACTTTTTGTTAAGTGATGGCGATTGCATAAAATGCATTTGTCTCCAGATCACAACGAGGATAGACAAACCAAGTCTTACCCAAGAGCTCAAAATTGACACACCCGAAATTGAAAAAATAGGTGGTTAGGAAAACCAGACCTACCCTCACCTAACCTACCCGAAGTTATGCAGGGTTCTTTTCTAACTTACCCGAAATTAGTCCAGTCCGGGTTTTCCGACAATACGGCATAGAAGGTGGAGTCATTGGGTACGTGTCATCTTTTGGTTAGCATGACCGTTACCGTAGAAAACTTACATCTCAAAAATTTTGTTCACAATCTAAGAGATAATAAAAAAATTCAGTTGTTGAATACTATGAACGTTGAATAAAAAAACCGGCGCGTAAACCAACAATAAAATTTATTAAACTAACGTTTACAATTTCTTTTTCATGCAACTTCTAAATACTTTACTCTAAGACATTTCAGTTGCAAATATGTTGCGCCCGCTACGTGTGCATTGAAATGTCGTGCCAAACTTGATGATCGGACAATTTTGTCCCGTCAAAATCAGCGAAGAAGTCGCTCGACTGCGCACGGCTATACCAACTGCCAACTGAAACAGTTGAAAAAGATCTTGGTAGTTGTTGTGTAAATATTTTACCAGAGATGACAAAAGTAATAAGATATAGTGCAAATATAATAAATCTTGATCTAAAATGCATTAATCTACATACTCAGGAATCTAGTCACGGAAGCACTGAATAAAATGAATTTTCGGGATACATCTCACAAGAAAAAGTGAGATAAAACGTCTTTTTTTCTTTTTGCTGAAAAGTGCAACCTTGTAACCTTGAGCCGTGCGCAGAAGAGCGACATCTTCACGATTTCGACCAGACTAAATTGCCGGATCGTCAAGTTTGGCCCGACATTTCAGTGCATACGTAGCGGGGGAAACATTCGCACAGCTGCATTGTCCTAGAGTAAAGTTTTTAGAAGTTACATGAAAAAATTGCAGATGTAAATTTAATAATTTTATGGAATGTTTACCCGCCGATTTTTTATTCAACGTGCATCGTACTCAGCAACTGATTTTTTTTCTGTTGTGCTCTCTTGCAGATTGTAAGAAAATTTTGAGAAAAATGCATTTTATATTTTTGACATTGTAATTACAATCGTCATCAAGCAGTGTAAAGTTTCAGGAAAACGGAGGCATTACGTACCATAGCAATGAACAGATAATAGGGAAAACTGGACCGTAATTTGAATTGAATTGCTCAAAAGCTACAAAGAAGATTGGCCTAGACGCATCCTGCTCAACTCGCTTCAGGCAACTTTTTCGCCGAGTCTGGTGGAGCATTTGTGGGCGAAATGCCACTCTCGGCAATTGCTGCTTCTCGTCTGCATTGGGCTTTATAGCCCCAGCCTCTTTGGTTAGGTACTTGTGCTGGAACAGCTACATGTGCCAGCATATAGTGTGTCAGAACGAATTTCTGCGGCATTTAAGAAAAAACGAACAGAATTATTCCCGGGAATCATCTTAAATTCCCTGGATTTTAAATTGGCCATAAATCGACCGGGATGAAAACCCTAATACTAATCTCTGTAGCTAGAATACTATCCATGGCGCTAAATTTCTGCCTTTTTGCGTGATAGTCAAATGAAATGAGGCTAACGTGCATTAGCTTCAGTCAATTAGACGGCAATTGACCATATTATTAGAACTAAAGCAGAAANATCGACCGGGATGAAAACCCTAATACCAATCTCTGTAGCTAGAATACTATCCATGGCGCTAAATTTCTGCCTTTTTGCGTGATAGTCAAATGAAATGAGGCTAACGTGCATTAGCTTCAGTCAATTAGACGGCAATTGACCATATTATTGGAACTAAAGCAGAAAAATACTTACTGTCCAATCTCCTACAAAATTTTTTCGAACTACGAGACAAAAAATGTCTCGGGCAGACAGCTCTCCCTGACTAATTTTTTTTTCACAAAAAAAGCTAAATTTCCTCATTGATTGACCCTTTGGATTTTTATATCACATTCATACTGATAAATGTAAACATGTACTTCAATTTGAGACAACAACTACAGCTGTAGCTTTTCATCTTAATCATCACGCAAGGTTAAGAATTTCCCAGGGAACAAATGCGAAGTTTCCCACGAGTGGTGGCCCGTTAGCGCTCTCTCTGTTCTCAGACCTATCGGTCGTTGTCGTTCCCATTGGTCAAAAAAATGGGACAATTCTCGCATTAACCAATCAGCAGGCACAAAATCAAGGTCTCCACATCTCTGAAAGTTTATTAGTGACCTGAAAGGGGACGATATTTTCATTGTGCTGACGGTTTTTGTAGCCATGGGCCGTGCACTGTGGACGTTTCTGCTGGGGCTCCTGATCATTTCAGGTAATGTTTACAAATGGGCAACATATAAGTTGAATATTAGCGCATCCAACATGAAAAAACAGGGGTAAAAACTGCACAAAATATCTTGAGCACTCGTTAGAGTGCCTTTCAGGAACTGATATTCATCCTCTTTTAATTGTCGCCAATATTCCCGTTGGCACCAGCTAGAGCAGTGCATGGCTCTGAAAATTTTCGCGTTTACGACCTGTTGGCCAAAAAATTCAAACCCACGCGGGTATTATAGAGGCAGTCCCACGTCACCTCCAATATACAATCTAATGAAACGTACAAAACAATATCATCCTCAATAAATAAAGATTGTTGCCTCCGCCAAGAAGTAGGTAACGTTTTTGCTGGGACTTGCTTGATAGTCTGTTTGTTTGGCGTCTGTCTCTCACTCATTTAACTCAAAAAGTTAATAACGGTTTTCAAGAAATTTACAGAAGCTGTTAGGATGTGTTACGTACGAAGAACAAGTGGTTATATTTAAGTGATGGTCCGTCCATACGTTTACTTCCCTGCCTGTCTCTGTTAGCAAAATTGCTCAAAACGTTGTGGACGGATCTCAGTGAAACTAACAGGAACTGTTAGGAATATCACGAGGAACAAATTATTAAATTTTAGTACTAATCGGGAAGAAACCCTTGGTTCCGGACCAACATTGAAATTTTTGTTACCATTGTATCGCTTGCCAAAGGTGTTCGTTCTCGGAATGCTTCTCTGTAACATTGTTATAATCTCCCCTTTCTCTGAGAGTTGAGAGCCACAGGTGGGAAACCGCCCTGTTGTACAATATCATTAACATCTTCCCTAATAATCAGTGTGGGAGGTTGCTGAGTTTAATAACACGTAGTTTTCCGTCAGTTTGTATTTTGGGTTGGTCTCTGGACCCTATCTGAAGCAATAGATAAGACATAAGAGAAATTCCTCGTCTCGACAGCAACAGTACTGTTGCCTCGCCAAATTTTCGAGATCTAACTACTGTTCTACGCAGCACCTCTAAATGGTATCATAGGTCTTAGACTGCATTACCGCCCGACTGTAAATGCATTAATGTGTTCTCTAAGCTCACTATGCACAACTTGATCGATGGTGGAAGATCGATGAAGGCAAAAGGGATGGCATTCTCGAGAACACAACCATGAATAATGATAATAATGTTTATTTATTATCTCGCATACAGTGGATACACGTAACGAGGTTTTCTTTAGCCTTAATTCTAGAATTGTGAAGGTCCGGCAGTGTGACGAACGGGAGAAGCAATCAGTGTTGGGAGTCAATGGAACGTACGTGAAGTACTTTCTTACAAATGAACACAGTTCGCATTACTTTTTGCATAGGAATACAGGCCTAAATGTAATCATTGGCAATTCAACGTAATATTGAATGTCATTCTAATATCTTGTAGAAGAACACAGTGCACCGCTTGTTAAGGATCATAAACGTACCCTGCTTAACCACTGGAAAATTTCTGTATCACATGGGCCACGCAGCGTACAAAAACAAACAATATGTTTTTCGTTCCTCTCTTCTGTAACTGCTGAATTACTTTTTAGTTACAGTAACGAATTTCGTTTCCAGGAGCCACGAGCGCAGGAGACTGGATAGCGCAGGATGAATTTCCCTACAACTTCTGGTCAGCGGTGGAGACAGGAGAGCTGGACCTCATACTCGGTGAACTCATTGAAGGTGACAGTCAATGAGTGAGGTTTCAAAGCGCCATCGATTGGTACGGCGGTGGCGAATTAGGTTAAGATATATGCTATACTGGTAACAACTTCAGAGAGAAATACTGGATCCCTATATTGGAGCAAGTTTTAGTCGTTAACCCTAAATTGGCTACTCTTGAATCTTCCAAAAAACACAATCGCACTCCATGAACTAGCAGCATCAAGTGTAATCAGGTTGCTTCTAGCACCTGCAACACTATCTAAAGTGGCGAGACCATCGCTCCCCACTCTCCCTTAGCAAATCAAGCTCATAGATTATAGAAATTGGCTTAACTCGACCAATTCGTGCTAATAAACGACGCCTCAGGTATGTCCCAAGCCCTGCGACTTGCGCCATCACGCCATGACTGCCTATATACCGAGCTCATGGTCAATACAGCGCAAGACTTTCTTCAAGAAATGTTTTTATTACCTCCTGGACACCTGCTGCAATACAGTACAAGAATGGTAATAATATGAAATCAAGTTTGTATCAAAGATTTCCGAGAATATCGAAACACCGCTGAAATTACTTCTTCAGTTGTTCTCTTCATATTTTAAATAAGGACAAGCGGCATCCACACAAAATGAAATTTCAGGAACGTTGGTGGTACCAGAACCAATTCACGAGCTGTCAAAAAGCTAATTCACAAACTATTTTCGACGCTAGTTTAGGATAGAACATGGAAGCTGCAGTACTTCAATATCTATCCCAATAGAACATAAAATAATAGTAATAAATGTTAAAGCAACATGTCTAAGCAATACTACACAATTATGTTACTTTTACCATGTCTTTCATAGCTGGTAAACACTGACCGTTAATTAGTGTAAGCCTACAGGCCAAATGTAGATCTTCTAATGTTAGCGTTAAAAATGAATGCCTTAGGGAGCAGCACCCCTTATATGTATATTGGGCACTGCTTCCAGTTGAGAAAAATCGATAGCTGTTACAAAATTTGATTGGCTTCTCGACGACTGATAACCACAGTCGTATATGTTTTTTTTTTCTCCGCAGAAGTTCAAGTTCTACTTGACGATGAATACATTACCGAATACGACAGCCGTAATTTCCTCACGTGTGAAGCTTGCGAGATCGTCTTCGGCAGATATTTCGATTCGATGGCCAATGGCACTTCACTCGATGTTCTCTTTAATGAGACCGTTGACCTGTGCAACAGTCTCAACATCTCCAGTCCTCTTTTCTGCGAGAGTATGATCGAACTTGCCAAGGTAACAAATAGCATTGTCACCGTAGTATACTATGTAATGACTGTATTTTGCAGCTGTATGTTACGGTAACCGTTTACTGCACAAAAAGAAACATATGTGTGTGTGTGTCACTTGCACCCTATCCATACCAGACTGGGTTATTTTGAAGCAAGGGTTCACTGTCCTACTGCATCTCTACGTATTAACACTATAAGATAGTGCCTATATTGTACGTGTTCATCTAAGAGCCAAACAGTACCAGTGCTACTGAAATCACGAGTCAATGTTGACAGGCAAGCGTTAATTAATGGGACACAATTAATTTATGTATATTTTTAAAGATACTTTTTCCTTCAGCTGTAACGACATTTGTTGAAATTGCCCAAACTGACGAAATTGCTTAAAGATAGAACATGGTGGGAACTGCCTAGATTGCCACAACTGTCACAAGTGCCAAAATTGCAAAAAAAAAAACACAAAATACCGCAATTTTACAATCAGTTTTGTCTGGGGCCTGCTAGTTCAGTCAGCATTTCCTTGCGTGAGGTTGAATGACGCCAACTTTTTGATTAGGGAATAATAGATAGTAGAAGGTTTCTAAATTAGAGTTGAATATTATCATAGGATCTTTTTTATTAGTTAGCTATCTTGAAACCTTACGGGTGCAAAGACGGTATGATATAGGTGCAGCAATGCGACAGTTGTTGCTGTATTGACAACACCTCGGTCGGTACTACAGTGTCTAAGTGTGCTACCTGTCTTCACAGTTTCTGATCAGTTGTTGATTGGAAGGTTGTTTTGTGTTAAGCTACAGATGTAGCTTCTCTGTTGCTCTTTGTTTCTCGTTTTTGTTGGTTTATTCTTCACTTTGTTGTCTAATTACCTATAGCGGCTGGGTGTACTCGATCAGACTCCAATTGTAAATAGGATTTATATTCACGTGTAGAACTTGCACTTTATGGACTGTTTCTCATACCAAAGAACATAAGAGGAACACATCAAAATATAGTCATAGTATAACAAATTGAAAGCTAAATGACTGGTTGCAGTAACCCTTGACACAATTAATTTAATTCCTTCCTTGAGATTGATGGAGTTACAGCACTTAACAAATTCACTTTGTTTGAATCAATAGCATATAAAGCCGGGTTCACACGTTAGTCTATGGGTCCCCGTAGGCAGTCAGAGTGTTCGAACATTTTGCTGTGCCTGTGAGCGTCTAAAAAAAGATTTGTTAAAATTTTAGCCTTGATGTTGGTTTAGCTAGTTTCACAGGAAAATTTTGAATATGTTCCAAAATTTGGGTTGCCTAGAACTCAAAAAGCTGTGCATTTTTCTATTGTTAACAAAGAAACAAGGGAACAGTCTGAGTCAAAAGACTATAGTGTGAACGTACCTTAGAGCAACTCCTATGTTGGTTGTGGCAAACTTGACTGTGAGAACAAGCAAGCCGTGTGTAAAGGTACTGTTTTTAACTTGTCGTTTCCCCAATTAACAATCTTCTGCAGTTGCTGGAACTTTTTTGTGTTCAATGGCGTGCTGTTTCTAAATTTATGACCGTTGTTCAGCGTTCAGAAGATATTATGCAGATGGAGATATTTTTAGTTGGTAATGGAGAGCCATTGGTGAAAATTTTTGCAGCTCATCCAGGTAAACGAAATTAGCAGCAGGAATCAATGTTTCCCGGTTTAATTAACCAATACTATGTACGGGGAAGGCCTTCTGTAGAATTATGTATACGTTCGGTACTTTAATCATTAACATTACAGGATTGATTGACTGTACTTTTAAAGTTAAACAAAACTCCCAACAGCCACAAGTGAGCTGGATTTTACTCAACACAAACTTGACCGCCAAAGACTTCTGCGGGACCTTCTTCGTCAACCAAAACTGCCACTCCGATAACCCTGCGCGTGAGTGGGAGGTGACCCTGCCGTCCCCCGACAAACCCCCAGTTCAGGAGATAACTGTTATGCCTGTGAGTAAGAGTTAACCTGAGACAAAGTACAGTGAATGTTCTGAAATTATGAGTTCTAAATTAATAAAATGTCTCAAATTTAGGCTTGCACAGCAAACTGTTTCTGAAATCAGGAGAGAAAGAACGCCATCAATCTGCAGACATATTGGGAAAACTGCGTGGGAAACAGTAAAGCCCTGAAATTAGGAATACTAATCCTGGGGAAAGGACTAAAATTGGGATTTGCAAAATTAAGAATCTTCCTATAGTTGGAAAGATGAAACACCATTTACCGACATGTTACAGAAACTGTCCACCGGTCTACATAATGACGCGCAATTCTGAGCTAGTAGTTGTGGATGAGTTAGATGTTGTGAACGAAAACATGTATTTTGCCTATAAGATAGTTCTTGGAACTATGCTATACAGAATATTCTTAATTGTATTTTGTATTAGGTTTATACGGTAAGACGTTTCTGCTAGATGGCTGTGCTTCTAAAAGTTTTCCCCCTTTGGGGATGCTCCTCCGAACTCCAGAATATCGAGGTTAGCTTTCTAATATCACATTGAATATTTGCCTCCACTTACTTCTGAGCATTGGAAAGTCCTAAGGCTGTTGAACAAATGAAATTGAGCATTAGCTAGGCATTCCGAGCGGCACAAGTGGGTGAGGGTTAAATTTTTATCATTATTTTAAATGGCATTTTTAATGCTGACCTGTCATTAAGAGGTAGAAGGTGCTCCGCTCTGGAAGGCTAAGTTAGTTAAATTAGAAATATCAAATTCGTTAGTGCATTCATTGAGTTAATTCAAGATCAGACATCAATATTCTATTCGTGACTCGAGGCGGTACTCTTATTAAAGGCGAAATGCAAATCTTGCTAAAGAAAATATATATCGGTTTTTGCAATAAATCATAGGGGAAAACAATGGCCAAATGAACATATTTCTTCTATTTGCTGCTGTGGTAAACTGGAAATTCTCGACAATATTGTTTTTGAACGATTCGACACCAAGTGTCGACACGATATTGGCTTCTCATGCATGATAACAAGTTAACAACACGTTGGCGGCACCACAAATCACAGACATACTCTGGTGTGTGAGAGTTCTCCTCTATGCTGAGCCTTGCACGACCTATTGTGTGCAGTTGGATCTGAATTAGGTGCGTGAATAAACAAAAATGTACTGCTGTAGTCAGTGGTTTTGATAATGAGAACAGGGTGGTCTCGAGCTCCGTGCACTGACATTCGTCAGGCACAAAGACCTGAGAAGAAGGGGCCATGTATAGGCAAGTACGGACCAGTGCGCATTATGGACATCTATTTATCAGAAGCTCTCTCCTAACTCCTTCAATTTGAAGAGAGAAATAGTATAAGGAGAATTCGTATTTCGTCTTATGCTGAGGGCGCGCTACCTCTTATTTTCTTCCTTTTTTGCGATTTGCCACTTCGCATTTCAAGAATGTCTATTTATCACATGCGAGTGAAGAGAAGAGTGATAATATTTTCGATGAAGATTTAAGAACCTATACATGTATATTTCTTTGTCCTTTCACCCAAAAAGAGGGAGAAGAAGTTGAGCAATGTTTACAATTATTACAGGGAGTCTGGTGGGTTGACCTAGATGTGAAAATTGTCAAAACTCTAGCGCAAGCTTTCCATAAAATAAGACGACACTGAAATTTGCTCACTTCTCCCAACCCCGGGTGAGGGTCTAACGCCATGAAGCGTTCTAATTTATTTATTTGTCTGACCGTATGTTTTTTTTTAATTTGGCTCTTATATATAGCCTCAAACTTCTCACATGTATCTATTTTTTCAACCTCATTGTTCTTCTACTACACTTTCTACTAAATGATAAGAATTATTTTAGTTTTCATCCCACCCAAAAGGTGTTTCACTTGGCATATACCCACTTTGATCATTAAAATGGTTGATATTTTGCTAAATAATAATAATTTATGACAGTATGTAAGTATAATGAATGTTCGCAGGGGGCGCCGACCCTGAAGGTGCTGCACTTGGCCGACACCCACTTCGACAAGTACTATCTTCCAGACTCCAACGCCGAGTGCCCCGAGAAATTCTTGTGCTGTCGACCAGAAAGCGGTAGGACTTTGTAGGGGTAATTCTCAAGTATGTAATTACGAGTTTTCTTACATTTTTATTATCAAGTTGCTTTTATTCGAACTATACCGTTTTATGTGTCTGCCTAAAGAACATTTTATTAGATATTTCTAAGTGGTATTTTCACAGCATGCAACTGCTAAAAATCTGAATATCTCCACACGTTACAGAAATAAAATTATATATATATATATCAGTCTATCATGACCGCTGTCAGTGTGTGTTCGCCGTTCTCTATGCGTTTTACTTATTATTGCTTATGCATTATCAAAATTACAATTATAACACACAGAATATTGGGAAGACAACCGAATTTTAGTTTCTCATAAAACAGTCGGAAATAGAAAGACACAAAATCTGCATTTACTGATGCTAATTAATCATTATTCTAGAGATGTTCTTGAATGCGCGGTTTGGTCTTCAGCAAATATTTACCTAACATCTTTGAAGCTAGCTGTAAAACTCTATACCATAAAAACTTTAAAAAGCTAATTCACAAAAATACTCAAGTATACTAAGGCAAAAATAAAGTAATAAATAGAAGTCGACTAATATAAAATTTTAACGTTTCGGGATGAAAAATCCCATCTTCAGAAAAAATGAAAGCTAACCTATAACCTATGAATAAAAATTTATTTTCTAATCGATAAGGGGAACGTGGATGTTGTTGGGGGAGGGGAAGAGAATCTAGAATGCAATGGAACGGAGTTGCGTGCAGGGGCTGGATGTTTACTGTGCTAACAGATGCTTTGTTGTTGTACGGAAGCGACTGAAAGAAGTTCGAAGTTCGGGATCGAACAGTTTGTCTAGGAACAATTTACAATACTGGTCCAGAAAATGATGCGGATAGCTGTTATTTTTAAAAAATGTTCGGAGAAAGTCAACTTCGTTTGAAAATGCAAGGTAGGAGGAAGACAGATGGTAGGCTCGAAATAGTAAAGTTTTTATTGTATTGATTTTGAATTGATCGTAGCGGTAACTGAAATAACTTGTCCCGAAGGCTGAGAATGTGGGTTTTCTGTAAATTCCAGTGGTCAGTGTTGAGTCTTAGTTGCTTTTTAAAACATCGAGAAAAGCTAAAGAATTATTTGATTGATTTTTGGCACTGAATTTGATATTTGGATGTTTACTATTCAAATATTGCAGAAAGAGATCAGAATCTGTTTGATTGTTGAATATGAGGAAGGTGTCTTCTACATAACGATTAAAGTGGATCGGTTTGAAGTCACGTGGGCAGTCGTTCAGCCAAAAGGTTTCATGATGGCATAAAAAGATATTTGCCAACGAAGGACTTATCGGGGAGCCAATTGGAAACTCCATCTATTTGCTTGTACAGTCTATTGTTAAACATGAAGAAGGAATCTTTGATGGCTAGGCTAAGGGAAGTTCTGAAGTTAGGTTTATCCATGTTGTGCAATAGGTCCGTGTCAATAAAGGCTTTGTTGCAAATAATATCTATTATAGTTTCTTCTACGGGGATGTTGGTGAAAAGGGAGGTGATGTCAGAGCCAAGTGGGCATTAGGAGGCAATTGGAGATTTTTTATTCGGTCTCGAAAGCCATATGAATTGCGCAAAGTATACTGATTGGTTGTTGAAGGTTGAAATGATGGGACGAGGAACTTTGTAACAGGGTAGGACGGTGTTTTATATGCAGCCAGAATTGGCCGTAAGGGGGCACCAGTTTTGTGCACCGGTTTGTAAACACTTTGAAAACGTTCCTCTCTGAAGCCTACCCACATATCAACTTCAAATTTTCATACAAAAACACCTATATCATAGGGTCCCTCTTCTAAATTAAAGACAAACGACCCAGACCATTTTGTCCAATGCTATCTACCTTTACCGATGCCAGGCCTGCAGCGCCTCATACGTGGGTAGCACTGGATAACACTTCAAAGCCCGTATTGATCAACATTTAAGTGTATCAAGTCGTACCGGCTTACCACTTGCGAAAGCCTCACATTCAGTCCCCTGCCTATATGCTGAGCAAAACAACCATCCCATCAGCAGGAACGATTTTTTCATAATACTCTTCCAATCCCATCGAGCTCACAACATTAGAGTCTCTCCACTTCCATAAAACCAAACCTAGCCTCAACATTATAACCTTGGTTGTACCACTCCATACTGTCCATACTTAGCCACAAATCTGCCGAATGTACAGGAGCAGACATCCAGCCCCTGCACGCAGCTCCGTTCATTTGCGTTTTAGACCCCCCCCCCCCCGACAACATCCAAGCTCCCCTTATCGGTTAGAAAATAAAAAAAAAAATTATTTATAGGTTGTAGGTTAGTTTTTCCTTTTATTTCTGAAGAGGGGATTTTTCATCCCGAAAGCGTATATTTTTATACGTATTAGTCCACTTCTATTTGTTAAAATATTCAAGTGTATGCGAATGACAGTAAAGCGCATTTCTATTTTCCCATTCACTCTATACAAGTCTATAGGAACATCATTTCTATGAGTATTTCTAATCTCTCATCTAAATATTAAATGGAGGACTTGTTTCGCCTTAGTGTTAATGGCATTCCGCTCTGGTTGTTATACCTGTGCATGATCCACTCTGCAGGTCCCGTACTGACCCCTGAGGCAGCCGCAGGATTTTGGGGAGACTACCGACACTGTGACAGTCCTGAGTGGACTCTGGAGGCAATTTATTCGCAGATTCTTGAGGTTCATCCGGTAAGTAACTTTAGTTTCACGCAAGTCTAAGCATATTTTTGATACCGCCTATAAAAGTAGTTATAATTTACAAATATTTCTTTACCTCTTTGGGATGCTCGACTTACACAAAAGTAACTGTTCACATACTCCAAGAAAATACTCTGTAAATTTTATAATGACGCATCTATCAACTACGAACTTTTAATAGGACTGGTTCTTGAAAATACTGTTAATTTTTTTTAATGTCATACGCAGTCGTCATCACCCTACAAACTTTATTGATCACTTTATTATGACTGACCTTAAAGGGTTAAGGAAGATCAATCGCTGTCACACAGGACCTGTCGTTTATCATCTGGACGGGGGACATCGTGCCCCATAACGTCTGGAACACGAGCCGTGAGGGTAACCTGGAGACCATCAGGGATGCAGTCCACATGGTCCAGCAGTTCTTCCCTGACATCCCAGTCTATCCTTCCATTGGCAACCATGAAGCTCATCCACTCAATGCGTAAGTTATCGCCTTCAGCAATAACTAGCCCTTATCGAAGCAATTTAATGCACATTGGGATAGAAAAAAAAAGTTTTTTCAGGAAGGTTTCACCCAAGACTTGGAAGTGATATCCGAAGATTTGTTAGTGATATTTGGTAAGCAAACTAACTTGGCGGCAAACAATTTAGCAAATATTTTGTAGTCTACAGACAGGTGGGTTTGTAGAAACACCAATATCAGACAGCTTCTTGTAGAGGGGTAAAACTCCAACGTGTGAACCAACAAATCTGCGTGCACTTCACTAACTTCTGTTCTTCATCTCAGTGAATATAAAAAATAAAAATAAGCGGTAAGATGAAACAGTCAGGTGTTATTCTTGGTTGTATCTAGAGGAAAACAATCTAAGATGAGTTCTCGGGAGATGAGAGAGCAAGAACTTTTAAACATCTATCCTCCTAAACCAAATATTGATATAAAGACAACCCAGCTGCATTAAGTATAATGACCGGTGAAGAACATTAATTTCCCGTCAAGACTTCGATTAGGAGTAAAATT
This sequence comes from Parhyale hawaiensis, assembly GCA_001587735.2. Lineage (NCBI taxonomy): Eukaryota > Metazoa > Arthropoda > Malacostraca > Amphipoda > Hyalidae > Parhyale > Parhyale hawaiensis. The sequence goes on along the minus strand of LQNS02276481.1, from coordinate 501,848 downwards.
ACAAACATTTGATCCTCATTTAGGTCCAATGAGCAGAACTTATAACTGATACACGACCTTGGGCAAGCGCACACACACACACACAGGTACGCAAAAGTTGCATTGCCACGCAATTCTGTCTCGGATTGCGTTGCTGCGCATAGGGCTTCGGCTTGGACATTGCTGTGCCACTAAAAGAATAGCTAAAGTATGGGTAGTTTCTTGCAGTTTCTACATTATTAACAAGCAGCAATGGTCAAGCTTTCAGAATACCTCCTACCTCTGAGTTGGTTTAAAGTTGCAATGACGCATAGTTTTAGCGTGACATTCAAGTGTTATAAGTAGTAGTCACAGCAACGTGACGGCCGAAGCGAAAAGTTGAGCGACTGAGCAACTTTTGCGATGGTGTACCCACGCTCTAAGATTTACCGTTTATACTTCATCCCAACTGAATTTGTCTGCCACTTCATAGGTCCCCAGGGTTTTGAAAAAATAAAAATAAAATGCCTTTTAGCTACTGCAAATTATCGTTGATTCAGTGTTGGATATACTGCAGTTCCACGATATGATTTCCAATGGATATTTCGAATTTCGCATGTTCTTGCCACCAATAAATAGAAATAAATATCTTTTTTCGCTGTGTGCTTCATTCATCATACCCCTCAGATTCTCACAACCCTACATCGACAACGAGTTCAACATGGCGTGGCTGTACGACGAAATCTCAGAGCTGTGGCAGACGTGGCTGCCTGCCGATGTAGCTACCACCATCACCTATGGTGGCTACTACAGCGTGGATGTGAGTAGCATGTTTCAGTATTTTAATTTTGAGGCTATGACCTTTTGTCCTATATAGATTATTACCATAATAAAGCATTTCGCCTTCTTAAGGGATGTTAAGTTTTAAGAATGGGTTTTACAGAAAAGAAATTTGCTATGATTAGGAGGTAAAAAATGCTTGAATTATTAAACACGGCTGTTATTTTTCAGACAACTAGTGGTTGTTCCGTACTAGAGATGAATACGAAAGTACTTTTGCAGTAGACAGTAATATACAGAGTATATAATTTGCTTAAGGTAATTTTGCCTAAACTCTCTATTTTTAAACTCTCACTCATGCAGGGCATTTATTCTCTACACATGTACCATTAAAATTGTTCTTAAGCTATATTTCATAGGGGCGAATTTGCAGCAAAGAGGCTTAAGGGGTTAACAGGTGCTTGTGGAAGATTTGTGACTTATCGGTCCACTCTTGAAACTGAAGGTTCAATATACCGTTATATAGAGCAGAAACCCTATACAGTATAGATTTTCCTTGTTGAGAAACTAGATTAGACTGTATAAGGTATAACTTCACGGCAGATAGAATAGAAAAAAAGATCAAGTAATTGACATAAATGCCTACATTGGGATAAAAATTAGACATTTGCTATTACTATACATAAAGCCATCCTGTCAGTATTTGTTCTAATTCTGCGCGCATCAGATATTACTTGTATCTGCTTTCTATTTATCTTTATCGTTTGTCTTCTCATTCATGGACTATTCAATATTCAGAGTGTATGTAAAATGCAAGGAGGTTCTAAGAGAGAGGAATGCAACCTCTCTATTTATCCTACGGAAGCGTTGCGAGTAAACTTTTACCTTAAACTTGCTGAGTGGCTTATCCAATCGGAGAGCCGCATTGCCTCACGCAGCCTATATAGGAAGGAGTCCTGAGCTCAAATTTTTATAGCCATTAATCATCGACGAAATTCTGAGCGGATGGAAGTATATAAAGGAAACACGTATCCTGTATACCATCTGATGATGAAAGTAACAGGGTGAGCACTGGGATATAAATCTTCAGACACGATTGTCTTTGCAAAAATATTGAAGAACTGCCTGTCTGTATCTTCCTTAATTATATGGGCTGGCCACTGCCACTTCAGCCACTTTAAGGACTCCAAACGCCAGCTTCGATCACGTGACAAAGCCATGTGTTTACTCGCCCAGAGAGTGGCTTGGGCTTGCTCCTCCCGTTAGAAGCTCCTTGGTAAAATATTTTTATTTCCAGATATTCCCTGATCTCCGACTCCTCTCGATCAACTCCAACTTTTGCTACGCCTACAACTGGTAAGAATAGCATTCAATGGCTATACTACTGGCATATTAGCATGTTTTTGGTGCTACATTGAGTAGACCATATATTATCAGCTTTTAGCATCTTTATAAGCTTACTGTTCTCTTTCTATACCAATCTTAACTGTTTCCTTACTATTCCGTCAAGAACAATTGGAGAACGAGTCATGTTCAAATTTCAGCTGCTACAGCTCGTACGCCTTAGGAAGAAGATTCTCTGAGTGGCTTGGAATATTTTTCAACGGTCGTGTATGGAAGATACGGGTCCGAGGGCATCATAATTGAGAAACAATTCTTTCGTTCCGTAAAATTTTTATGGGTTCCTTCGGTATTAGATAGGGCGAAATATGGTTGATTATACGGGTCTGAGATATCACTGAAGAACAATGCTTTTGTTCTGTGGAATGTCCACAGGCTCCAGCTAGTAATACGAATATTTATTTACGTGCGCAGCATTATAAAACAAAGTTGTAAGGATTTATTACTGTTTGCTTACCTGGTTTCACCCTGTGGCCAGGTGGCTGCTGTACGACTCCCACGACCCCGCTGAGGTGCTGCAGTGGATGGCGGGGGAGCTGCAGCGGGCTGAGGATGACGGGGTCCTGGTGTACGTCATCAGTCACATCCCCTCGGGGCACGACGACTGCAGCTACACCTGGAGCAGGGAGTTCACCAAGATCGTATCCAGGTGCTTAAATATATTCTGGAGACTTCGACCATATCACAATTGTTAATTAATCTAGCATTTTTATCTAAGTTTGTAAAACATTTGATCCTGTCAGAATCTTTACAGAATGAAAGTTGTGCTACTGCTAGAGAATACTGGCTGGTTGCGCTGACTCTATTATTCGGTATCTTCTGAGAAGGAAAGCTGAAAGATAAATAAAAAGCAGTCAGTTAGCTAAGCTTTTACGCTGATGACACAGATCCCGCTAAATGCTAAGTGAAGTTAACGTAAGTGACGGAGTTTATATAGCGCAGGCTATGGCGGCGTCTCCCAAAAGTTTCAGGACTGTGTAGAGTGCATGGCTGCCATCGATCACAAATTGTTTCAGCTACAACGTCAGAGACGAAGAGGTCACGTGTCGAGTTGTCAACTGCTACTATCTCCAAACGTTCCAATTTCTTATTCGGTCAGTGCCGCCTCAGTGGAGTGTGAATGCCAGAAACGCTGACATGGCAAATATCGCTAGAAGTCACCTGCCTGGCTGGCGGAGAGACGAACGCACAAACTCCAGCATGCAAACTAGAGCAGCACTAGTTTTTTATCACGACGGAATGTTGATCATATTACCTAACTAGCGCGGTATTTTATAAGGTTGTGCCGAGGCTCATATAGCCTTCATTGCATACTCGGATTGATCTCATTGCATACATGGTAGATTGCTGGGCAGGACTCAATGCCCATGTCGGTTGACGGTGAACTCTTTTTGGGAGCTGGGGCTCTGCATATGATATTTTTCTAGCTACAAAGTTGCTTATCTAGTCGATGCAAAACTGTAATTGCATATCCTCACATATAAATAACTTGTGTTTTTCACTTCTATAATTTTCTTTATTTTTTTGCAGGTACGAAAATGCAATTGCGGGAATATTCTACGGGCACACCCACAAGGACCACTTCCAGATGTTCTTCGACACGGATGACCCGCAGCGCCCCATAAAGGTCGGATTTGTGGCCCAAAGCCAGACGACCTATGAAGACCTCAACCCTGGCTACAAGCTATACACTATCGACGGTGGGCACGAGAACGCCACCTATGTGAGTCTTGGTATTGCTGGACCACATTAGTCAATGACTTGCTCAGATTATGAGCGTACGCTCAGCTGGTACGTCTTTCGTCTTGAAAATTCTACCTAAGGTGTACCTTGGATACCAACTTCTGGTGTATAATCGCATCCACAATCGAGCTCAACCTCCGCTCATAAGTTGAGCGTCAGATTGCATAGTAAAGCTCCGGCATAAGATTGTTATAATGCTGAGTACCGCTCCCTGTTCCATAGTTATCATCCAATTATCAACTACTGCAGCAACTCACCAATGGATTCTTTATAAACGGAGTCGGGTCAGGGCTCGAGCTGAGGACCAACATAGAGGGCCAACATACAGTATAGATTTCGTTACTTGGGAGATTTTTCGCTAGATAATGGAATCTAATTAGTTTATTCGTAGACCGCAACAGTACTAGACTCTTAGGTCCAAAGTGGCCTCTGACGCTGGCGGCCGAAATAGGAAAAATGGGATTTTCTCAGGAGCTATTATGAACATATCCAGGCACGGTCATGCAGGCAAGCGCCCAAGTGCGTCCCCGCCGTATCCAAGACACCTTCTCCGCAAGAAAAATGTTGAGTACCTTGAAATGAAAATCCCATTTTTCCGTTGCCGACTTTTGGCCGCCAGCGTCAGACCTAAGAGTCAAGTACTGTTGCGGTCTATGAGTCTATTGTTTTAAAAATACGTCGGTATTGACTGTCTGCTTCAATCTTCGAAAGGAAAATATCAAAAGAAGAGAGTGAGAAAATTTTATTTTGCTACAGTAATACCTTCATTCTTCTCTGCGTTCCTAAAGAAAAATTGCACAGAAAGTTCCGGTAAGCTGTCAGTTTAATAAATAATTTTTTGCTCATATTTTTCGTGTTCTTCAGGGGAATAAATTATAAGGGTAAATTGATCAGCGGCACGCCTCTAATGGCTGCAAGCGCATAGCTCTGACACTGAACATCCGTTGCCGCTGCAAAGGCTTCCTACGGGTCGGAATAAAGACAAAGAAAGAAACAAATAAATAATGAAACAAATAGCTAGCAGTAGACAGACCAACAGGCCCATTCTCAGAGAAACACCGGGACTTACACCCCGGCCCTCTATGAGCTATTGCCATTAGTTCAGAATCAGAGAGACTTCTGAGGGATACAAAAGAGAAGAAGAAAAATAATAATAATAAACTCAGGCAAGGATAAAAACGTGTACGGTACAACGATAATTGCGGTGTTCGACGATATCTACTCCTGCAAATTTTTTTGAACACAGACAAAAGTTGAAGCAACGCTTGCTCTTGGTTTTCCTCACTTTCAACCAGCTGTAGCACAGTGAAAGCTGTGCTGTATTGCAGCAAGCGGGGCTCTCCTCTTGTAGGAGCGCCCAGCAAGTAGGAGTTTAGTGCCTGGTGGAGGGTGTGCTATGCTGCGCGTTGTAGTTTTTTGTGAGACCCTTATTATAAGAAGATATAGTCTGTTTGTCTAACACAAAGGCCAATGAATATAATCCAGGGCGTTATAATTGCTTAGAATCATATAAATAAGCAAACTGCAAGTTGGTCTATGCCCTACAGTATCGAAAGTTAATGAGTTGCATCAAACGTTTGTTCTCCGTCCACACTGATAAATGTTCACTTGAGTGAACGGTACGTTGAGCGGTAAATATCGAGGATTGTATTTTAATATCATTAATGAGCAATCGGCCCACTATTTTGAGTTTCACTCTACGGTGCACGTTTTTCAATTTATACAGTTTCCCTTCAATACAGGCAGTCTTTCTCTTCAGTATACTATGTCCCATATACGTATAGCGCTTCATGCTCTCCATGAGTTTGCCTCGGAACCGTTACGATGCCGTACGGGCCAGTACTCTAGTTCGTTTTTTCCATCGTTTGTGGATGTTTGCAATGGTTTTGATGGCTCTGTCTTTGCTGGTGAGGGTATTGGCAGCTTTAAACGATCTGTACACAGAGCTATTCTGTGATTTCGGATCTTCTCGTTTTTTCTTTTTTCTTCTTTTTCGCTTGTTGGGCTGGTTGCGTGGGGGTTTGTCAACCTAATGGAGTTTCTCCGTTTCCACTTCGCCAGTCTGATGTGATTTAATAATAATAATAATAGTGGTGACTTCTGCGGCCTCACTTACGGCCCTGAAGCTTAGCCCACCGCCTAAACCGGGACCACCCCAAAATTCTGAAAAAACTGGTAGGATTCCAGAACGAGCGCAAAAATAAAAAAGGGTAGCACCCAGATCTACTAAGATGTGTTAGTAGTGGGTAATGCACCGAGATAGCTGGGTCTGAGGATAACCTACCCTCGCGGCTCCCTCCGCGCGTGAACTTCCGGTTTATAACGGCCAATGCACTACCGGTGTAGTGGGAGTCTGGGGGGCGCAAACCGGAAGTGGGCGGGGCCTGGGAAACCAGAAGTATGTGGAGCCGGAACTTACTCTCAAAAACAGCTATCTCGGTGCATTACTCACTATACTTGTGTTAATCGTGTAGGAAAATAAGGTTATTTAATTGACGTATTGATAAATCGAATTACTATTGAAATTCACTGCATAGCCAACATACTGAGATCGCCCGTGTGTCTCCATACAGACGGTACTGGACCACGAGAATTGGTACTTCGACCTAGATCAAGCCAACCAGGACCTCATACCTGACTTCCAGATACTGTACACAGCAAAGGACGCTTATAAGTGAGTAATATAGTGCTTACGATACTATTGCCAGAATGCAGTGGGTGGCAATGCCATCATCGAGATCCACATAAATTAGGCAAGGGCTCTGATTCAGGGAGCTTTTCAACCCAGATTGCATTTGTGGCCGAGAGATTACGGAGATGGTTGCCAAAAACGTCATATTCTGTCACCAGCCTGCAGCCCGGGACCAGATTTACTTACGTTACAATACTGCAAAACTTACAATGTTGTATTTTACAGCCACGATACAAGGTTGTAGTCTATCTGCATTATGATCGTAAGCATGGCTGAATACAGGCAGTTAGGTTAGGTGTTAGGTGTTAAGCCTCGCCCACTCCTGTGACGTCAGGTGGGGAGATAGATAGCAAACAGTGTTAATTAGTGTACACCTGTGACTTATTGAAAAAAACCTAATAAACCTGTGACTTGCTTAATAAATACAGTGAGCCTGGGCACCCATGAACAGAAAAGAAGGGTTATCATATCTACACTATTGCAGCTGTTAACTGTGCGATGCAAAAATCCGTTAGCTTGAAATAAGGCAGTAAAATGTCAAGTGACTAGGTTGTCAGGCGAAAAAATCAATTACAACAACATAGCCACGGCTTCCGAAGTACCGATACGGCTTATTCTGTAATCATCATATATCATTTTACTTACTAGTACACTTCGCCATGAAAAATTACCGCGGAAGGAAATGGCTTACAAGGAAAAAAACAACAGCTGCATACGTATTATCGGGGCAGTATTAATCGCTCTAGAAGTAATTTAATTCCAAATTTATAAACTTTACTTGTGAAATTTGTATTTTAAAGAGCTCTTCTCGTCAAAGTATAGCAAATGGTCAAACGTAGAAGTGTTTTTTACTAGTTCAAGCTTCATATATTACTCGTTCGAAGGCGGTATTTCACGTAATTAAACAGTTTCCCCGTTGACACAGTATTTTTTTCGACTTTTCTGAGAAAATCGTACTTATTAGGGTAACTTAGCTAGACATGCGTTCAAAGTTTAACAAGAAAGATTTCGTTTCAAGTTCAATGGCTTCTTCAAGAGAAATTGGCGTTTTATGAATTTACATGGAAAAATCTGGAAGGAAAACTGAATTACTGCTAATTACTACGTAGTAGTTTATCATTTTACAGGGACAAAAAAATGTTTGAAGCACAGTAGATGTCACCGGTGAGAGCGAAAACTTAGTGTACTCTTCTGCTGCAGAAACTTACTTTTTCGCTACTCCGGAGCTTTAGGAAAAAGAAGAAGGTTCACCAAGTTATTTTTCCGTGTTCAAAATAGCCGAACATGAATTATCAGCCCATGGTAGCGGAAATATTGGTATAAATGAATAAAGAACACTATTGACACTTGTGCAAAACCGACGTTCTTCTCTCCACCTGACGTCACACGAGTAGATGCGCAGAACCATGGCTGAACTACGTTAACAGGTTAACTCATCGCTTGACCATTTTGAGACGGTTCTGCGCATCTCCTCGTGTGACGTCAGGTGGAGAGAAGATCGTCGGTGTTGCACAAGTATCAATAGTAGCTTTTGCCGATTGCTAGTCGAGATCAGGCGCAATCTGACGACACATAGCCACCCAGTACCATCAAGTTATGAGAATATTAACGGATGCTGGTATTCTTATATCCTGGGTAAATTGAACCAGGAGCTAGTTCTAAAGAGCGGGGATTTACCTACTTACTACTTACAATTTTCTATAGTAGTAATGATTATACAAAATCGCAGCTCTCCAATTTTCGATCCCTCTGGTGGTCCGAAAACTCCATAAATATATTGTCTTAGACCCGCGAGTAGATTTACGAAGGGAACAAGCGTTACGATGTTGTAAATACTTAAGTGAATCTGGGCCTCGATTTACCAAGGTTGATGCAAGCTTATAAAACCCGGCCCGGTTTGTATCTCTCAGTTGCCACTTGCAAGTTCATTTACGAAGCTCTAACTCCCCCTAGGTATAACATGCAACGAGCTATCTCATTCACCGAGCGCACAACGCAAGCGTGGGGTTCATAGATCGCATCGTGTTTCTTTCATATTGTAGAAAGGTTCTGAGTTACAACAGTAAGTCCTACAGTGTTGCAGTGTTTCTAAATCCCCCACACCGTATCTTCTTTGACCCATATTTTCATTGGTATTTCCTATGCCTACCTGTATTTTATTTTCAATACTTATACATATATAGGTAATCACTATGCTAGTAGCGAAGCGGACCGTTATTTTTTGAGCATATGAAAACATGCTGGAATGAAGTTCTGCAAGGTCCACTAAACCGGTCTCTCACAATAATCAAATGAACGGGCTTTCTTAGCTAATCATCCGGGGTTTTGTCGATCCCTTGCCAGTATAACTTTTTTTGGTTGTCAAAATGTTAGCCGTTAAGCTAGTAAGCGTCACTCGCATAGTGTCAGACACACCCACAAATTTGGAATCAATGTTTAGACCCCAGAAACCTGTTGTCTAACGGACACAGAAAAGCATTTGAACCCGAACCTCAGAACACTCAGTCATTTGATTATTGTGTGAACCCGTCTAAATGTTAGCTATCCTACCTACTTCTCCACTCTCCCCCCAGCATGCCAGACATGTCCCCCCAGGCGCACCTGGACCTCATTACCGAGATGGCTCAGAACGGCAGCGCCACATTCGACCTTTTCTACAGGTAAGTTCTCAATTAAGCCGTCCTTGGATTTCTAACACTAGTGGCGTACTCCTCTCAAGAATTACACTTATTTCTTTGCTAAAATTCACATTGCTGCTGCGGTAACTCTTATGAATTTTAAAAGTCCTTGCTGGAACCTACAGACTGTAGCACAGCTTAACCTCACGCCACAACAGATTGTCAGTCACACAGCACTAAAATATAAACGATACACAGTCCAGACTCTACTCTGTGACCTACACACCGTCACTTCCACCCTCCAATTTTGCTGTTGTTTTAGATTAGAGTAGCTTTACTGCCGGTGTTCGGGGTTCGTATGATCTGGAGCCTCTCTTTGCGAAACGTTTGTTTGATCAGTTTTTTCGTACCTATCTTTTATTTTATGTTTTATTATTTGCTAGAACTTAACGTGTGGAGTTACTAATGGAGCTTCAAGGAAATTACAGAAACTGTCCTTAACGCCAAGAGGCACGCAGATGACCGGATTTTGGTAAAGATCAAAAAGAAAGAATGGTTTTAGGACCAACTTAAATTTGTCATCAACATTACAATGCTTGGTGGAGGTATTCCCGTTCAGAATCTGGAAATTTTTTAGTGTTGATGCATGCATTAAATAGGCAGTAAATACTAACGCACTAACTGCGATTGCATCAAAAATACAGTAATTTTCTTCTATCTAATTGCGAAGGCGTAACGGTCGTACTAACGCAGGAACTAACGTAGGAACATCTGGAGGAGCAAGCAGGATTATAATATGATTGCCATAATGACTCTGCTGTATTCCAGTTAAAAAAAATAAGCTCGCTAACTTTTTGGGTTCAATAAACTGCAAAATATTCAGAGAGAGGGAGAGAAACAACGTACTTCTGTTGAGAATCCGTTGCTGAAGTACAAAACAATCGAAAAACATGGCAAAATAATTTCATTGATATCGCATCTTTAACACTGTGAGTCTGTGACGTCCATTATAGAACGATGCCACCGGAGGGCCAACGTTATAATAAAATTAAAGGAAAAGTCATTTATTTCTCTCCGAGTAGAGGTATTCATCACTTAAGAGTACTACATCTGACGAGCTTAATTCTGCTACATTTGATATGAAATAACATCTGTGCACAACCTGTAGCGTAATACAAAAGGCGCGACACAACTTTTCAATAAAACGGCAGGCTTGCAGCATGCATGAAGCAGTGCAGCACTACCCAGCTCTACTATGAGGACTTTCCACATAAAGCTTCCCGCTTCATATGGAATTAATGCATGTAGCCTATAGGCTTTTATTTTCTGCGTTTAGCGCTGCGCGTTGAAGCCTCGCTGTAGTCTCTCTTTAAGCGCTGGTCTTCCGGTTGAATCTTGCTATACTGGACGCCCACGGTTGCACTGTCATCGTTCACGACCACTTTGCGTTCACGTAAGCTTTCCTGCGCGCGCCACCACTAAAACAAACACTACCTAAGCTAACCTAACATAGCCTAACCGAACCTACCCTTACCTAACATAACCTCCTTATCTAACCTTCTAACCTAACCTAACTTAATCCAACCTAACCTTTGTAACTTTAGCTAACCATACCTAACGTTACCTAACCTAACCTTACCTAACCTAACGAAACCTAACTTAATCAGCGATACAGCGAGCAGCGCGGCGCGCCACCTTGAACGCCGCTCACACGTACACGATCTGCGTACACAAACACGCACACAAAGCGGTCGTGAACGACGATAGCGCTCCCCGGTTCAAGTCCCACGATCTTCGCATAAGAGTTATACCTATGCCTGACTACTATCCATAGCCATAATTTCTTCGTTGACTGTTCACCCTGTAATACATCTGTTGATTATTTATTTGTAACGTTCGAAGATGATGCAGGTATGTGAAGGTTAAGGTAGATATTCTTATATAGGTACACACTATATGCAGGTATATTTCCATTTACAGAAACTACGTGAAGGCTGCCCGTCCCCGCCTGGAGAAAGGCTGCGACGATGACTGCAAAGAAACCATCTTGTGCCGCCTTTTGGTGTCTGACACGACGAACAGGGAAATTTGCGATGTCCTGCACTTATGATTTAATACGCAATCTTAGTATTTTCTTTCTGACTCCATTTACGGGGCTAGAGTATGACAACATCGACGGACAAGCCAGATAACAATTAGCAGAATAATTGACTGATCATAGGTGAAGGTGCAGTGTGAAATCATTGTTGATAAGCAAGTGTCAGATTACTGCCATCAAATCTATAAGCTGCTAATTTCCCGTTTAAAAAACTATTCACCGGCGTTTTAATTACCGTTTAGGGTACATAATTGCCCAATTGCCGAACTAACCCTAGTTCCGAACAAAGAGCTAGCCTATTATTTGATAGGCTTGTGTAATAAGCTTATCAAATAATAGCTCTTTATTCGGAAGTATAGGGTTAGTTCGGCAATTGGGTAGCCTTATTACTATATTCATCACAAACAGTATTTCGCCACTAACGACTTCTATTTACGGAACTAAGAACTTTATAGAAGCAGTAAATGACATGTCCTAAGAGTGCTCAATAGAGACAATAGTTCACTTGTCAGATCGTCTATCACCTACTCTTACCTGGATTAACTACTAATCT
>LQNS02276481.1:473127-489479 GCA_001587735.2 Parhyale hawaiensis | reverse complement strand
GAATGTTTTCCCATCGTACTTACACGATAGCGTTATCAAACTTCTTACCCACTGAAATATGTTACGAATATTTTGTAGATCCGTAAATTATTGCGCAGTAGTTACATTTTACTTACTATGAAACATAAATAGTATATGCATATCATAAATGTGTGGAGCACATGATGGTTCTTTGGAACGCTTAGAAACTTAATGGTGAATGTTTATTTCCATGTTTGCATATATAGTATACTTCAAAGCCCTCACTGCACATGCCTATATACATATAGTTGTACCTGCCTGCCATACTATAGTAACAAGTTCAGGCTTCTGTCTTACCGAAATTATATTTTAAGGTACACGCTACTCTTTGAACTACATCTAAAAGTAGCTTAGTCTACAATGCGTGAGTAGTCCTTCCCATTGAAAGTATGTAAGTTAATTTCAGTGAGCCCTGCAATAAAATGGATTACCCAGTCTTTGTCACTGCGTAAGATGTATAACATAATTTAAATGATGCAAGTTGCTCTGCACTTACTATAACGGACGTGGCACGGTCACTGCTCGATGTTTTGACTACTGAGGGCTCACAGTCGCCATGGAACCCCTAACCGTCTAAGGGTAGTCGCAGCGGTTTGGCAGTGTGCGTGAATAAGGCTGTCGTTGTACTTCATCCCGTTTTGGAATATCGTGCCTTAAAATAATTTCGGTATCCATGCTTATATATTCTTTCTAAGTCTTTTATTTTCGTTCAGCACAACTTGAGCAAGTGAGAATGAATTATTAAATAAATTTCCATAATCATATATATATATAGAGCTTTGGCACAGAATTGATACTTCATGCAATGCGAGTTCACACTTTATTCAATGAAATGGCCCATCACGCTTCTGTATTTTCTGCTTCTCCCTCGTAACCAACCGGAAGGTTCACAGTCTTTCGAGATTCTATTCACTTTAAACTTACAGGAATATTCAAAATTTTACTAGAGAAAAGATGAATGGCGAGTGACTTGACGGTTAAGATTCCGGCAATTTTTTGGTAGACTCGCAGTTGTGCTTGCAAGGATGCAGCAAAACGTCCCAACACTCTATACTATACACAGAGAACAAAATATAGACTAACCCTTGAAGTAATTGCCTCGGTGATTACTTGAAGGACTAACCCCAGTTTTACGCAAAGTATTCTATATTCGCAGTTGTTAGATGATGCTTCTCCCTACCCTCGAGATGGTGGCCAGTTTGCTAAAGATGAAAGATTAAGAGTCCTAAAAAAAGTCCTAGATCAAAAATTAATGTGGTGTGCCTCGTATGTTTCCTGCATAAACTTAACCAACTGAAAACACAAATCATTATACTTTTCCTTTGAAACGAAGCTAGGGAAGCAATCCCTGTAAACACAAAAATATGTGGAATAACTCTCAGTACAGAAATGAATCTCGAAAGCAATTAGAATAGCGAAAATGGCTGGATGCAGATAACAGAAATTAGATTAGATAGCTGGCTATAGTAGACGCTCCAGCAGACCCATTCCCATAGAGCAGCCGGGACTTCCGCCTCGGCCATCGATCAGCTATTGCCATTGACTCAGAATTATGGAGACATATGAAAAGAAAAAGACGAAGTGAATGAACGCAGCTGAAGAGATGATCGTGCAAGCACAATTAATTGCTGCAGATTTGCGGTGTTCAAAGACATTAAGTGGCCAAACATTATGGTGGCTTAGAATGTTTGGCCGTTACGAGTTTGGGACTCTAGCAAAAGGAGTGCGTAACTGTGGAGGATGTTGCTCTCGATGTTTCTCCAGGCGATTTTTAAACCCATTAAGATGAGTTCACATTGGAAACTTTTGTTGCCGTCACAAGCTCGTCAGCCAGCAAACGACGCCGCTACTCTGACGACTGAGAGAGCTAGAGCAAGCGACGCCAGAATACTGTATTATAGGTAGGAGTTTCGACGCCGTCGACACGAACATCGGGTGAGCGTCTTTCTAGGAAACGTCCGCATCAATTGCTGTTGAAATATAATTTGCTCATAAAACAATGTTGTTTGCATATATAACCACTTCGTTTGTCTCGACTAAGGTCAGAGCAGCGAAAATATTTGCGAATACTTCACAATTTCACAGTAATACATGAATCACGCCACAGCCATGACGCCATAGCTTATAAGTTATAACATAGGTAAACATTTCATCGTGTGCAAGTATGAATCTGTTAAGCCGAGTTCACATTAGGAAATTTCGTTGTAGTTCAGGAGCCCAGAGACATTTGTTTCACATCTCGCGTACGAAACGTTTGACCACTGGTATGGATAGGGCACTTGGACGGGATTTCGGAATGGCCTCTCTTAAGTCCCGCAAATGTGAACTAACGGTAGAGGGCGCCACCCAAAGTGCCGACAAAATTTGGTTTAAGTCACATCTCTGGATACATCTACCAAACTTGTGCCAAAATTTTCAGTCTGGGGGTCTAATAAAGAATTGCTAATTCTCAAGTTCGGCAATTGTGGACTAAATGGGCTTAAGAAGGGTTCACTTAACCCCCAAAATCACATTTAATTCACATCTGGAATAAATCCGTCAAACTTTGCTTGAATATCGTCCATGACCAGCTGTACTAGGATTGACGATTCTTAAGTTCATCAGTTGTGGACCAAGGGGCTTAAAAAATGCCTATGTGACCCCCATACACATTTTGAGTACATTCATCAAACATTGCTGACATATAGTTCATGACCAACTGTTTAGGGATCAGTGATTTGCAAGTTCATCAATTATGGAATAAGGGGCTTAAGAAGGGCCAGTGTGGCGCATTAAATAGGTGCGTCCCTTACCGAAATACCTGATTTAATTCACATCATGAGTACTTCTATTGAACCCCTGACAAATGTGCAGTCTGAAGGCCTTTATAAAGAATCGATAGTTCTACGGTACTGCAATTGTGAACTATAAGGGGATTAAGAAAGGCGTATGTGACTTCCCAAATTCACATTTAATTTTCATTTGAGTACATCCAACTGACCCTAACAAAATTTGGGGCGCCGAGCAGAAGCTGAATTACGCTTTTTCCTTTCGCAGAAATTATAGAAGCGTAATTCAGCTTCTGCGCGGCGCTCCAAATTTTGTTAGGGTCATTATAAGACAGCTGTGTAAAGAGCTGACCAGCATAGTCTAATACTGTAATTAGGTCATATCTACAGTTATCTAAGCTTTGCTCTAGGTGGGTAAATAAATTATTAAGGTAGCCTGTTGGCAATTCTTAAGCCCCTGATTCACCACTGTTGCACTATGTAATCATTGATTCGTAAACAGTTGATCATAGATTATAGTTAATTCAGCAGTTTGATATACTCAAATATAAATTAAATGTAAATTTGGGACGTCACATACGCCCTTTTTAAGCCCCATATAGTCCACAATTGCAGTATGGTACCTTAGAACTATTCATTCTTTATAAAGGCCTTCAGGCTGAACATTATGTCAGAGGCTCAGTGGATGTGTTCATAATGTGAATTAAATCAGGTAATTCCATAAGTGATGAACTTGAGAATCACTGATCCCCAAACAGTCAGTCATGGACTATTTGTCAGCAATATTTGATGAACGTACACAAAATGTGTATTGGGGGGGGGTCACATAGGCCCTTCTTAACCCTTTTAGTCCACAGTTACGGACTGCAAGAAGCGCGAATTTTTAATACTGTCACCAAACTAAAAATTTTGACAGAGGCTTTGTGAATGTACTCGTAATGTGAATTGAATCCACTGCTACAGTGTTTTAGCACTTTAGCCCTTTCTCAAGCCCCATGTTCCACAACTGATAAACTTAAGAATCGTCAATCCTAATCCAGCTGATCATGGACTATATTCAAGCAAAGTTTGACGGATGTACACAAGATGTGAATTAAATGTGAGTTTGGGGGTTGAGTGAACCCTTCTTAAGCCCCTTAGTCCACAATTGCGGAACTTGAGAATTAGCAATTCATTATTAGAGACCCCAAAACTGAACATTCTGGCATAGATTTGGTAAATGTACTCAGAGATGTGAATTAAACCAAATTTTATCGGCATTTTGGGTCTCTACCGTTAGTCCACATTTGCGGAGCTTAAGAAAGGCCTTTCCGAAATCCCGTCCAAGTGCCCTATCCATACCAGTGGTCAAACCTTTCGTACGCGAGATGTGGAACAAATGTCTCTGGGCTCTCGGACGCACTATCGTCTCTCACGACGATTTGTGTGCGTGTTTGTGTACGCAGATCGTGTGCGCGTGAGCCTAGGTAGTGTTTATTTTAGTGGTGGCGCGCGCAGGAAAGCTTACGTGAACGCAAACTCGTCGTGAGAGACGATAGTGCCTCCCGGACTATTGCCGTCACAGCCTATAGGCCAACGAACGACGCCGCTACTTATGACTGACTGAGCTACGGTGGGCGACGGCAGACTGCAGCAGGTTGTATTTTCGACGCCGTCGACGCGATCTTCGGGTAAGCTTCATTTTATGAAATGCTTGAATCAATGAGTTTTTCATACTTAATTTGGGCTTAAAACAGTATTGACTCCATATTTAACCACACATTAACGAAAGAGAAACGAACATGTTCCAAATATCCTTCAAATTTACGGTAAAACGCGTATCAAGCCGAGTACACATTAAAAACTTTTGTTGCCGTCTCAACCCGTCGGCCAACAAACGACGCCGCTACTCTGACGACTGACAGGGCTAGAGGAAGCGACGCCAGACTACTGTAGCTAGGTTGTATTTTTGATGCCGTTGACGTGAACTTCAGGTGAGCTTCATTCTGTGAAACTCCCGATTCAATTGCTTTTGAAATATAATTTGCTCGTAAAACAATGCTCTTTGCATATATAAACACTTCGTTCGTCACGCCTCAGGACAGAGCTGTGAAAATATAGCAAATACATAACAATTTCAAAGTAATACACGAATCACGACACAGTCATGACGGTAAGCTTATCACTTAGGTAAACATTTTATCGTGTACAAGTATCAATCTGTTCCGTGCTAAAACTTAAAAAATATGGCATATTAAGACGGGTTGGCTGAACTAAGTTTTTAAAGGCAAAAGAAGTGCTTATATGTGCAAATTTTCGCTGTTTTATATCCAAATTTTATATAAAAACCACTCCGTTCAGGCGTCTTATAAAGCGAACCTAACCTCAAAGTTCTGTGTGTTGTAACCGAAAGCTGCAAGACTCCTAATGACATTTTACTGGTAAGAGAAAATTTATTAATGATTTAAAGCTTATTATTCTGTTTCTTGCGTTTGATTGCTGTATATACAGAGAATATGCAGTTTATTAGACCCAACCTTTTGTACTGACGTAATAAATTATTACTCCCTGCTGTTCTGCCGCCTGGCGACGACTGGTAGTAAAATCTAAACTGCTTTTCATGAAGCTCTCTATTAAACTCGATTGAAAATGTAGGTAGGTGGTACAAGTAGACTCGTCACTGCAACCAATTTGCGCTGCAAATATATAGTCATTTTGCAAATATGCTGTGGAGAACGTTCTACACAGTAGCAACACACCGTTCACACGCCCAGTCTATTGTGAAGATCAGCGAGCCTGTCAACATTTTCACAGAATGACTGATAGGCTTGAGCAGAGAAAACGTTGCTAAAGTGAACTCGGCTTTACGTGCTAAAACATAAAAAAATGTGGTATATTAAGACAGGTTTGCTGAACTAAATTTTTAAAGGCAAAAGATGTGCTTATATGTACATTCTCATTGTTTTAAGTCCAAAATTTTTATTAAAACCACTCAGTTCAGGCGTTTTATACAGCGAACTTAACATAAAAGTTCTCTGTTTTGTAAACGAAAGCTGCTGGACATCTAATAACATTTTACTGGTAAGAGACTAATATATATAATATAGTGATTTAAAGCTGATTATTCTGTTTCTGCCGTTTGATTGCTGTACGGTACATGCAGAATATAAACAGTTTAGACTGAACTTTTTGTTCTGACGTATCTAATAAACTATTACACCCTGTTGTTCCGCCGCCTGGCGTCGGCTGATAGCCCAATTGTATCTAAACTGTATTTTATGAAGCTCTCTTTAAACGCGATTAAAAATGTAGGTAGGTGGTACGAGTAGACTCAGGAAGCAAATAATGCAACGGGAGGACTCAATAGGACAACAATAAAACTTAGTCGTGACCGCACGTAGCAAATTTACATCACATAGACGAGTCAAAGTATTTGAATGTGGGACCTCAGGCCTTCGTATGTTGTTTTCTTGAACATATCACCGTATTTTTTTCGAATTATTTCTTTCAATCTCCCGCTCATGACTGGCCAGCAACTTGAGCTGCAAAATATCGTAAAATGTTGTCGCCAAGTACAGAAAGTTCGAGCAAGAGGCTCACTGTTACTGTGGTTTCTCTCGCTCACAGAATTGACCTTAATGGTGTTATATTTGTTGGTAGATAATAAATATTTTCGGTGAAGAGCACTGTGAACTGAATATGAAGTGTAAGTAAGGCTTCAATCAAGAAAAGAAGTCAAATCATGTCGCCGAAAGGGACCAAATTCGATGCTAGTGCTGTGAAAGTTTCCACCAGCTTGCACTGCAACTTTCTACAGATAATTTCTTAATTAGTATATATTATCTTAATTTATTTATACGGCAGAGATGAATTTCGCAATTTGAGACGGTTTTTGTGGTTAAATTAGTTAAAATACTCCTAGACTGCTCAGCCATAGATTCGTAGATAATGACGTCACTTTTTGGTGCTAATTTTTCGTGAGTCCTCCCGCACCCCAAACTGGAAATCCAGCACGCACTGATTTGTACTGCCGATGTAAGCCAACCGGCCCAGAGGAATATGCAGCTGCAGTCGATCAAAGATCGTCTTGAGCTATGGCGGCAGGGGCGGAAGGCCCCATGCGACGATCTGCGCCCCTTGACCCTCCCCATTGCTGGTAAAGTTCAGTAAACCTACAGCAGCACGGAGACCGGCTTCGCCGCAAAGAATTTGCCTACTTGATAGGGAGGTTTGAACCTGCGGCCTTGAAATGATATATAAAACTAAAATTTTAAATAGCCATCAATTGCCATCAATTTTGCCTCGTTACTTAATGTTAGACTACCGAAACGAAGTACCTGTTGTCAGTTTAAACTTCAAGATAGTAAAGTGTTGTAAACCAGTCACATTCGTATCACTTAGCTGAAATTTATCGGCATGAGAACAACGGACGGCCACTCTGTGTTTCCGCATTTTACTTTTACCTTGTCAGAGTGACGGTGCGTATCCTAGCAGACTCTGTTGGCTTGCCGGCCGGCCTGAAGTTTTGTATAGGCGTCGACATGTCAAAAAATTTACTAAGAACGAGGGTGAGAATTTTTAAACTATATTTGTGATAAAATTGGAAAAAAACTATAGAGTGTTAATGAACAATATGTTGTAACGGGTGTATGAGGTCTAATGTCTAAATAAGTATTTTAATAATCTTATCCTTTCCGGTCGTTGTCCTTTACTGTACCCCCTGACTCTCCAGCACCTAATTCGGGATTGCCCCAATTATCTACCACTTTGAGAGACCATCCTTGCTTGCCACCTGTCGTAGATTGGGCTTGTCACGTTCACTCAAGCCTCTCCTCAGCAGCTAAATTCCCACGTTAGCTGCTTACCGATTTTTTAGAACCAAACCAACCGGACCAACAATCTTATCAGCACCGCATGAGCCCCAACATGGCTCCACTACCCCCGGGAAGGCATCGCGTATATCCGAAAGGCATTAAATGGATATGTGCCGTCCTAACAGTTCCATTACTGTCACACGTGTCTGCTGCGCATCATGAATCAGGAGAAAATGATCACAGTTCGTGTCATCTGCGTGCATCAGGCATCACGCAGCATCCACGACACGACATCAGTAGCTTGTTTATACAGACCTTATCAAATCAAACTTTCTTTATCTTTCTTCCTTAAAGGCCGGTTCACACGACTACCACGTGGTCGTTACGCGCACCACTCAGGTTTTAACTGCATTGTTGCATCTGTTGAAAGGGCAGAAAAGTAGACAGTATTCAGATAAAATAATAGAAAAGTTCTTCGTAAAAGAGAATTAATGTTTGCAGTCTTTCAGTCAACCTCAGAGACTTTTCTAGTTTAAAATTCCTGCACCTTTGTCACAGAATAACGTAAGTTTAAGAATACGTTCTTCACTAAATTGCCCTGCTTGTGAAATTTCGATAAAAATGCTACATGAAAGAAAAAAAGCAAGAAGGACTAAAACTCTAGAGCTGTTCATGATGAACGTTAAAAAGAAAATGAAGTGTCGTACGTATAAAATCTAATAGTTGAACGTGTCGATCTTCAAGATCATTTTTAACACTTACACAAATGAAATAGAGCAATGTATATAAAGTAGTTCTCTTCGTCTACTAGTATAACAGTCATTGAAAAACAACCTTAGCTGTGCGCGAAAAAATCTACCTATCGCTTAGACAGAAAATAGTAAACAAAAACACAAAACATTCTACAGGTCATGCCCCTCATCCATCTTGGGAAATTAAAACCTTCCTTAACCTAACATAGAGAGCTTTGTAGGTAGATACTCTATTAAATGACGGAACTACAAATCTCTGACTTTTGGTGAAGAAAGGTTGTCATATTTGCTTATTAACGATTGTAAAGTGTATAATACACATGAATAACTAAAGCGCTCTCACCAGACTCTGGTTATTTGTGCCTTTTGGCAATAGTAACAGCTTCTGTAATTTTCTTGAAGATCCGTTGGTAACTTTCTCTTTAGTCAATCACACAAACGAACGATACCATACCATCATCACCAAAAAAAAATTATCATTTATTTCTTAACATTTCTGACAATTCCTATTTATAAATATCCTTTCAAAACTTTTTGAGTTATTTTGCTAACAAGCATAAAATCAGAAACAGAGACGAACAAACACATCGTCACAAAAATTTGGTCAATAATTCTTCATAATATCCCTAACTCATGCAAATGTCATAAAAGCTGTTCTTAATTTTTTGAGTTATGGCATTAAGAAAAAAGAGGCATACAAACAAACGAACAAACAAACAAACGAATGATCTTCACCAAAAGCTAAACATCTGTTCCTCCAAACATACCTAACAATTCCTGTGCATTTCATAAAAATTCGTCCATAACTTTTTCTGTTATCTTGGTGACGAACAAAGTGACAAACTCAACAAAAGCTTAACCGGTAGAAATCGGGACTTGCATTTGGACTACTCTGAATATCCCAAGGCGTTATGCATGCTCCTACTGTCGATGGTGAAACCCTGAGATCTTTGGATAGAGTTCAATGAATGGGATCCCTGTGTGAGCGCATATATTGCAGTTTTTTTCAACTAGAGGCGCAAAAGAGAGCAAGAAAATGGCAGCGCGCCTCTTCACTTGGTGCGCCTCTCAAAAACTTGGCGCCCCTGCGCCATTACGCCTGCAAAAGCATAGGGCGCCCGGGGCGCACAATGGGGTGCAATGCCCAGCCTTAGGTACGAGTTTCTTTAGTTTCTCCAGTTTCCGATGTGAGTGCCGAGTATCCAAATGCTCTCCACCCTAGCAAATGTAATTTGTCTACATAATTAAGTGAAATTTTACTCTTAACATACGTTTTTCTTCATAATAGTTTACCGGTGAGGCTGTTCGAGACCTTCATTTAGAAATTTCCTAATACCAAGTATACCAGGAAAATTATCATTGCTTCTGTATCTAAAAAATAGTCTCTATTTTTCCCCGTCGCATTTTGTTAGCCTGAAACAAATGGTAAAAGATTTATTTCTCCTCTCCAGATGCTTCACTCAAGTTAAATCAAATTCATTCTATTCTAATCAAAATAATTTTTACTTAGAAACAAATTTCAATTTAGAAAATATAAGCTTTAAAGTCATTACTCGGTTGAGTTATTCATAAACACCGTTGCGCACAGTGTGCGTCAGAATACCGGAGCTCGACCACCCGGTATCTATGTTCTCGCACAGCTGAGCATGCTGGCAAGATTTATCATACGAACCATATCTTGTGCAATACCGGTCAGTCTGACACAAGCTCCTATAGCGAGCACTATAACGTACCAGTGCGCTTAGATGATTCAGTGTTTTAGGAACAGGTGTTACACCCATTTTTAAACTGAGTAATAAATTAGGATCTATTTAAATTTATATCCGGTTTCAAACCTCATCACCTGTCAATATGCTGTCAGCATTTCCACTTCACCTTGTAAATTTAAAACCATTTTTATAGATTTTGCGTGAATAGTTTTTGTTGCTTTTAAATGCTGTTGAGAGTCAATGAAACTTGTACTACTTTGCTCCTTCCCATTTCATTTTGCAGGTGCAGAAACCGTCTTTGACATACTTCTCTTTGATAATTATCACTTTTATCTTAAAGTTGTTAAAGAATATAACCCTTTGGACTGACGTTCACTGGCCCAGTCCAACTAGGTGCAGTTTACAGTGTTCAGCCCGAGCGCATACGAAAGTTTAAGTAAATTTTATTCTGAAAATAATTATCGGAAGCAGTTCAGCGGCCTCATTTCTGCTTATATCTAAGAACAGTGGGAGATTAGTTGCATCATAAGTAGTTAAAAATCTCTTTCAGGGTATGGTACAAATTACAAAATACATGGGCTTTCAATCTTTCTACCTGTTACTTATTATGTAAAAAACTGTTGGACTGCTTCCGTCAGATGCCCAGAAAGCTGTTAAAAACATTTTTCTAAGCCAACCAAGCCGCATGTTATATCTGTCTGTCAAAAATACTAGTAGCAAGAGTACTGAACTGCGTAGTATTAACAATACTATTAGTGTCAATGATGTTACCAGCATAAGGTAACCAAAAAAGTCCAGTCCGTTTTTAATAAAATCAAAGCAATCACCATCGACATCCTGCACCTTCTACCAACCTGTCCCCAGCTTCTCAATCCCCCTATGGTAAAACTCGGTAATTTTGGACGCTAAGAAGTCCGTGAGGGCTTGGCGCAAGTCTCTTTCATTGATGTAGGATTTACCACGAAGATAATTATCCGGGGAGTGAACGAGGTGGTAATCGGATGGCGCAAGGTCAGGTGAATAAGGTGGCTGGCACAACGTCTCCCACCGAAGTCTCTGTATGGTATCCCTGACCGCTCGCGCGATATGCGGTCTTCGTTGTCTCGAAGGAAAAGCACAGCTTTGCGATTCATCAGTACTGTCGCATTCTGGCGCAATGCCTGCCGCACACGCTCCAATTGCAGGGAGTGAAGGTATGCAGTGACTGTTTGGCCCTTCGGTTGCAGCTCGTAATGAACCACTTGACCACTTGTCCACCAGACACAAAGCATAATCTTGCGGGGTGCGTAGGCGGTCTTGCAGTGTGAGGGGCAGTATCCTGGGGTGACAACCAATGTTTGGAACGCTTGGGACTGGGAGTTGCTACTTTCGGCGGTCCGGTAAAGGTTAAGTCAACTTGACCGTACCTCCAACTGGGAGGCCCACTCGCACTGCATGGTTTGTGCTACAGATATAGGCCAACAGTCCCTAGGTGAGTATACGGCTGCAGTCGACCACAGATCACCTAGAGCTCCGGTGCCAGTGGCGGAAGGCTCCATGCGTCAATATGCTCCCATGACCCTTCTCATGGCTGGGAAAGGTCAGTAAACCCAGAGCAGTACACAGACCGGATGCTGACTGACCATGTCAGCGCCGCGAAGAACTTGCCTACCTAGTATAGGGAGGTTTGGACCTGCCGCCTTGAGAGTCAATGTCAGTACCTTTAGTTTGCTGCTACTTTTGTGTTGAAAACAACTGTAATACATATTGCGTACCTATTTTCACTTCCTACAATAGTTAATCAGAAGCGGACAGAACGTTTTTGGTTACCTTTTATAGGTACTGGCTAAACAGTCACTACAACGATGAAGGTGTTTGAAAAAGTGAATAAAACACATTTACGATATGTACCAAATGCACTCGAGTGTTGAAAATTTCAGTGCTATTCAGCCACGGAACTCTACCTTAGTAGACTTGTGCAATAGCGATGAAGTTCGTTTTGAAATAACTAAACAGGGAAGATTGAATTATAGAAAAAACAGGAAATTATTTTCTGGCCAATCTCTTACGAATTTTGGGCAATTGAAACGGCAAAAGTATACGTTGAAATGATGGCTTTGAATTCGGGTAATTTTTTTTTTCTTTTATCAAACAAACTTATTTCCTTCTGAGTTTGCCAATTATTATTATTTTATCAGGTTCATAACAATAAATGAGTACAATTCAATTAGAGGCCATGCCTTTAGATGTATCTTTTTTCTCTAGAGCATCACAGAAGGTCAACAATTTCCCAGGCAACAAATGCAAAGTTTCCCACGTGTGATGGCCGCCTTGCGCTCCTTCAGTTCTCAGACCCACTGGCTGCTATCTTGCCTAATGGGGAAAAATATGGGACCGATCTAACGTTAACCAATTAGGAGGCACAAAATCAAGGTCTCATCTACTCGAGAAGTGATATTGACCTGAATTGGCAAGATGTTTTCATTGTGGTGACAGCTGTAGTGATGGGACGTGTACCGTGGACTCTTTTACTGCCACTCCTGATAATTTCAGGTAAATTTTTTACCGCCGTGAATTCATACTAAACACTCGTGATGCTACCATGACGAGATACCTCATTCGCCAACGCTGCTCCCGGACTTATGTTCACTCATTACCAAACGTAGTAAACCCATGGTCGTTTTACGCTTTTCTTAGCGAATAGCACGCCCCTTCATTTCTCTAAGTCATTTCTTATTTGGAGTGAGGATAGATGGAGGCCGTAACGTACTTCAGCCATGGGGGAATGGGGGAACTGCGTCTCATCAGCTCACTTTTCACTGTACTAGCTGCAACGTCAGCCATTTTAGCTTGTACATGTCTTCATTAAGCTAGGAAAGTATGATGCTGCACGGCTAATGTATCGTCTCCATTTATTGCTGTTTCGGGAACATAGTTGGCGGAACACAAGCATATCAGAAGGCCACCACAAACTTTTGGTCCCTCCGTCAGACGGTCACGTTATTTCCATTTACATTTACTCCAAGGTTTCTTCCTCAGATTCGATTTTTGCTGAGAAGAACACACCGAACAATTAGCTTATATTTTTTACCACAAGTGTATTCTTATGTTGGGCAATATTTTAGAAAATGTAAAACAGCAAATTTTGTAATAAAATTGCACTGTTCTTAGGTAAATAACGGTGCAATTGACGAATATGATAATGAAATCGGAGGCAAATACCTAGTTCTTGATATATTTACCTCCGCCAAGGAGGTTACGTTTTCATCGGATTTGTCTCTCTGTTCTTTTGTGTGTCTGTCCTTCTGTCTGTCCGTTATTTTGTCTGTCACCAATGTAACTCGAAAAGTTATGGACGGATTTTGACGAAACCTACATGAGATGTTAGGCATATTAGGAGGAACAGATGATTACTTTTTGGTGAAGATCTGTCCTTCAGTTGATTTGTCTGCCTATTTTTTTAGTGCCATAACTTAAAAGTAATGAACGGATTTTTTGAAATTTGCATAAGTTGTTGGGTTTATTACAGAGAGTAAATGATCAAATTTTTGCGATGATCTGTTGGTTCGTTCGTTTGTTTGTCGCTGTGTTTGATGTTATGTTTGTTAGCGCAATACCTCAAAAAATGATGAATGAATCATTATGAAATTTTCAGAAATTGTTAATAATGTTAGAAGACATAATTGACTAAATTTTGGCGATGGTCGGTAGGTCTGTTTGCATGTTTGACTAATGTTAGTTAAAATGTTTGTTAGCACAATAACTCAAAAATTAAGGATGGATCTTTATGAAACTTTCACTAATTTCGAGTAATGCAAAGAGACATAATTGATTGAATTTTGTTGATGATCAGTACGTCCGTTTGTGTGTTTGACTAATGTTTGTTAAATTGTTTGTTAGCGTAATAACTAAAAAATTATGGATGAATCTTCATAAATTTTTCAGGAATTGTTAGTAATGTTAAAAGACATAAGTGATTAGACTTTGGTGATGATCGGTGCTTCCGTTTGTATGTGTGACTAATGTTTGTTTGCGCAATAACTCAAAAATTATAGATGGATCTTTATGAAATTTTTAGGAATTGTTAGTCATAATAAAATATATAATTAATTAAATTTTGGTGGTGATTGGCTTGTCCGTTTGGGTGTATGACTTATGTTTGTTAAAATGCTTGTTAGCAGCATAACTCAAAAAAGTTAAGAACGTATCTCCAAGTAAATTACAGAAGCTGTTAATACTATCAAAAGGCACAAGTGATCAGATTTTGGTGTTGATAGAAAGAAAATCATGGCTGCAGAACCGAATTGAATTTTTCGTTACCTCTGCCTTGCTTGGTGCAAGTTGGCGGAGGTATGCACTCCCAGAGTGCTCCAGTTGACTTTGTAGTTCTAGTTTTCTCCTATCTTATAGCTACTGAATGAAAACAATTAGGGTACCTTCTAGTACTTTTTGCAAAAGGGGCAACAGCAATATTGAAAATGAAAGTAGGTTTTGTAGGAGTAACTAACCTAGGTTAGGTTAGGCTTAATCAGGTTACTTCCTTCAATATAAAATCAAAAAAGACAGAACTTCAAAGTCATACATCTCGAAAACTAGGCATTTGCCCCAAATTATTTATTGTGTTCGTAAATTGCATCCTCTTTTACATAAACAATGCAATTTCATTACGAAATTTACGGTTGTACCTTTTCTAAAAATTTTTCTTATTTTGAAGCTTGACTACAGCTGAATTATCAAAGTGCAACTCCCTCAAACTTAGTATGAGGACAGAAGCTTTAACTGTTAACTGGAAGTACTCAAATAGACCGTATTTTCTTTTAAGGAAAATATAAAGTGTTATCACTCAATCCATACATATTTACGTGCATATATTTAGAACTTGCATTCAGCAAGACATAAGGACGATTAGCTGAAGAAACTCGTTCTTTTCGCTAGAGTGTTTCACGGCCTAAAGATTGGCTTTAATATGGTTTAGGAGCAGCTAGAGAGCAGCCGCCCCCCACCCCCGCGCTTCCTGTTTGATTAGCGAGTGACAAAAGCATACCTTGATTGAATGAGCAGTGTTCCTCGATTAGAAGCCATCATATAAAATGGGTCTCAGTTCCAAGCTCCTAGTTCAAGCGCTGCGATTGCGGCATGGGCTGTCCAGTGCATTGGTTGGCACTTGCATCCAAGAGCTTTGGTATCAAAAGATAAAATTATTTTTCTAGTCGGGGCTCCCTCTGTGTAGAATAGTATATTTTCTTCCATAATATCTCCGTTAATTAAACTAAGAGTATGTACACACGCTAGTTAAAAGAACGAGTTTCATCGTCTCTGCATCCAAATGCGTTGATGCGTCCAACTTAGTAGCAGAAGAGTGCAAAGAATTTTGAGTGATAGTTCCCTCCAAGTTTCAAGAAATATCCGAAACATGATGTAACTAATGGCACTTGTTGAGCAAGCTGAGCGTGACAGCTGACACCTGTTTTGGCAAACTGATTGTTCTATTTATGAGGGCTCAACGAAACATACGGCCGATTAGGCTAACTGAAGAAATTTGTTCTTTTGGCTGGAGTGGTTCACGGCCTAACGATTGGCTTTGATATGGTTTGGGAGCAGCTAGAGAGATGAACGCTGTGTCCCATCTACGCTTGCATTAATCATGTTATTTATACTATTTTATTCTAAAATTTGCTGCAAGCAGAAATCGTTTACAATTCACGGTAATTTGTCACTAGCTCTGTGAAAAAATTTTGTGCTGTGGCAGTAGGTAGAACAGTAGGCACTAGACCTAGTAACGTGGTATGGGATTAGCAGTTGGAATTAAATAAGGATTAGATTACAGCTCTAGGCAAAGGTCATAGTTGAGTTGCCTTGACTGCACACCCCATTTTGGGAACCCACATGCAACGGTTCATGCCGCAATTGTTTATTGGGAAGAAGATCGAGCTGAGCCAAGGGGTTCAATTAGACGGCTACGGAGATCAGAAAGTAAATTTCTACCCGAGGCTGAAGCTCGACTGGCTCGCTAACTGGCTGGACGAACGGTTGGGAGCGTGTGATTGGTGGGAAGGGATGGCTGGAAGCGTGTGACTGGTGGGAATGGATAGCTGGGAGCGTGCGACTGGTGGGAAGGGATGGCTGGGAGCGTGTGACTGGTGGGAATGGATAGCTGGGAGCGTGCGACTGGTGGGAAGGGTTGGCTGGGAGCGTGTGACTGGTGGGAATGGATAGCTGGGAGCGTGTGACTGGTGGGAATGGATAGCTGGGAGCGTGCGACTGGTGGGAATGGATAGCTGGGAGCGTGTGACTGGTGGGAATGGATAGCTGGGAGCGTGTGACTGGTGG
>LQNS02276481.1:436572-458881 GCA_001587735.2 Parhyale hawaiensis | reverse complement strand
GCTTTGAAGTGTTGTCCAGTGCTACCGATGTAAGAAGTGCAGTAAGCCTGGCAATTGTAACGGTAGATAACACTCGACATAATTATGTCGAGTGTTATCCACCGTTACGTTAAGTGGTGTGAGAGGTCTGTCTTTAAATTTAAAAAAGGACTCTCTAGTAAATGTGTTTTTGTATGAAAATTTGAAGTTAAGGTGTGGGTAGGCTTCAGAGAGGTTCGTCTTCAAAGTGTTTACTGCACTAACAGAGGCTTTGTTGTTGTTTGAAAGTGAGTGAAAGAAGTCTAGTTTACAGACAGAGGGTTTGCGGATGCCGGGGTCGAACAATTTGTCTAGAAACAATTTGCAGTAGTGGTCCAGGTGTAGCTTGAAATTTTAATTTTTTTCGAAGATGGGACACACTATCCCGAAACGTTAATTTTACGAACAGTCGACTTTATATTTAATATGTTTTATTCATTTTGATTGATGTTTTAACGGAAAAGCCTCACCGTTCAGGGAGCAAAGTTTATTTGAAACGCCGCTGGCACGGAAGCTGTAAAAATTCAATGCTTACTAGACTCATACTACGTCTTAAAATTACCAGAGAAACGAGCTGCAGGCGGTTACACGTAATGCGGAGATAACTCGCTGCTGGCTCACCGACTGGTAGTGGAATGCTATATCACCTTTACATCAGACAAGTGGAATACACACTACCACCTGAATCTCATCCGCAAAACTTCCAAGGCATTCTAAGTAGATAGGTACGAGAGAAAAAGTTCTCTGTGATATTTTTATATCCTAATCCTATATACTTGAACGATGAACGAAATAATAATAAAATTAGCTGGCATTCCGATTTCAACCAACCCTTCAAAGAATCTCAGTCATACTGTTCACAAAAGCGGGCTCACAGCACATACTTTCGCTCGAAAGTTTTTTTTTTGTAGTTGCTAACACCTCTGTATGTCTACAAAAAATGCTGTTTAAATCTTAGCCGTCTAATTACTTGGCTTACCTAGCCAGGGTCACTAGCAAAGTATGAGATAGTTCTTCACTTTGCAATGGATTGGAACTGACACAGCTCTCCACTTTTGTAATGTTTACTGGGAAGTAACGATGCATTAGGCCACTATGTACTGCCTACAGGGAACACATGTCTCTAGTGTGAAACCGAAGCTGACTTTATCACCAACAATAATCCACTCTGCAGGTCCCGTACTGACCCCTGAGGCAGCCGCAGGATTTTGGGGGGACTACCGAAACTGTGACGTCCCTGAGTGGACTCTGGAAGCAATTTATTCCCAGATTCTTGAAGCTCATCCGGTAAGCAAGAAAGAAAGAACGAACGCAGATATTTCCTATAGGTTAGTATAATTAGTCGTTTAATTGCCGCAAATACCCTCAACCCCATTGAAAACTAGAGCACTCTGAGAGCGCATACCTCCGCCAAGTGAGGCAACGGTAGCAAAAAATTCAAATTTTCTCTGAAACCATAATTTTCTTTGTATAAACTCCAAAATCTAATCGTTTGTGCCTTTTTATGTTAATAACAGCTTGTTCAATTTTCTTGAAGATCCGTTCATGACTTTTTGAGTTATAGTGTTAACGAACGTTATGGCAAACATTAGTCAAACATACAAACGAACCAACTGATCTGCACCAAAATTTGATCATTTATGTTTTTTTAACATTACTAACAACCCTTATAAATTTCATAAAGATCCATTCATTATTTTTTGAGTTATTGTGCTAACAAGCATGAAATTAAAAACAGTAACAAACGAACGAACGAACGGATCATTATCAAAATTTAGTCATTTACTCTTTGTTATATACCTAACAACTCATGTTAATTTCATCAAAATCCACCAATAACTTTTTGAGCTAAGGCATAAAGAAAAATGAGGCAGGCAAACAAACAAACTGATGGACATATCTTTACCAAAAGTTAACCAACTGATCCTCCTAACATACCTAACAATCCCTGTAAATTTCACCCAAATCGGTACATAACTTTTTGGGTTATCTTGGTGGCAGGCAGACAAAGAAACAGACAGTCAGAGAGACAGACAGACAAACACGACGAAAACATAACCTCCTTGGCAGAGGTAATGAACGGGACAGAATTTGCAGCTGTCACTCAACAACGTGACTTGGGAATTATAGAGTTACTATTACACACACTACTTCACAGTCAACAAGTTGACAAGAGTGTGAAAATGACAGGTAGAGTACTGGTATTCATTAGCAGGAAATTGAAATACAAATCCAAGGACACCTTTATTGTTTTCAATTCATACATGTATTGTGCTACATAGAGGCAACGCTATCCGAAACACCAAACAAAATTATTTAAAAAAAAAACACAGAAGCACTATGCTTTGCTTATAGGGCCAATGGCTTTCATTCGTCTCAATATTTACTCAAGCAATACTTCTTGAAAATTCGTTTAAAATTA
This sequence comes from Parhyale hawaiensis, assembly GCA_001587735.2. Taxonomy (NCBI): domain Eukaryota; kingdom Metazoa; phylum Arthropoda; class Malacostraca; order Amphipoda; family Hyalidae; genus Parhyale; species Parhyale hawaiensis. The sequence continues at coordinate 456,441 of LQNS02276481.1, read as the reverse complement.
AAGTCAGACATAGGTCCTATCATTTCCTCAGATAACTGATTAAAAACTTTCTCACACTGAAAAATCGTGAAACGCTTTCCAATTTTTAACCGGACATTAGGCCAATTGAATCGTTCGTGTCTAGTGTTATAATGACATTGTGGTAATAAATGACTGAAATGGCTATCAAAGAACTGTGCATCACCAGAAATATTAGATCTTAAAAATTTCATAAGAAAATATCTATAATCATCCTCAAATTGCATTAGTTCCAAAGTACAATACATATCTACCGTAGACATCACTGGTATATAATTTCAACCGCTTTTAATATTCAAAATGATTTTAAGGGTCACGTTCATAAAGTTTTAAGACATTTAATAGTGCTTGCTGTAGTGCCATCCCAGATTATGATGCCGTAATTTAGCTGTGAATAGAGGAGAGAGTAGTAGAGAGTCATCAAGGCCTTCAGAGGTAAATACCGCCCTATTGCATATACAGCTCCCTTAGCACTACTCAGTCTCCTACACAGTGCCTGAACTTGTACGAAAGATTTCAAACAGGCGTCAGTAGTGATTCCACGATAGTTGAAATTATTTACCCACTCCAGTATTACTCCATTAAAAAATATATTTGTAATTGTTTGGTTTTACGGAGCTAAAAATCATATGTTTGGTCTTCTGTGCATTAGGCGTTAATTTGTTTGCTCTCAGCCACACAAGAAGATTATCATTGAAGAACAAAATTTTATCAATCTCACAGTGAAAGAACTCATCATTATGGTAAGCACGGCATCTCCAACAAATAGAACTTTCTCAACACCACGAAAATATACAATATCATTTATATAAACATTGAAGAGAAGAGGTCCGAGAACAGATCCATGTGGGACTCCAATATCAACACAAGCTATCCTCGCGAATACTCACAACCCGCTGCCAAACATTACTTCTACGACAGAAAATCTGAGATGTACTGTACCCCAAACAAAAAAAAAACATTGCTTAAGGGCTAGGACACACGAGTACAACTCCGCGATGTCGCCAATATAACACCGCTTCGCTTCGCTACAGCTGGCTGTTAATGAGCGTCACACTATAACTGATTTGGTGACATCAGAGTTAGAATTTGGTTCAGCTTGTGCATTAGTTTTTTCTCTTGCTTTTTTCTTTTCTTCCTTTAAGTCCAGTTGATGGTGACATAATGGCAATAGTTCATAGAAGGCCGGGGCGTGAGTGCCGGCTTCTCTCTGGCAATGGGTATGTTGATCCGTCTACTGTCAGCTATCTAATCTAATGTTTTCGTTTCATCTGGTGTCCTCTGTGACAGGACCTCTCGTTTATCATCTGGACGGGCGACATCGTGCCTCATAGCATCTGGAACACGAGTCGTGAGGGTAACTTGGAGACCATCAGGGATGCCGTCCACATGATCCAACAGTTCTTCCCTGACATCCCAGTCTATCCTGCGCTTGGAAACCACGAATCTGATCCAGTGAATGCGTAAGACACGTTTTGAAAGTCTTTAGCAACGCTTTATATAAATGGTCAATGTGGGTGAATCGGAGAGACTTCCACACTTGCATTCACACTCGTAATTCAAGGTGAGGCCAGCATGTTGTTCATGCAACCGTATCTATGCTACCGACAGTAAATTTTCATTTTAATACACGTGTGAGGTGCAAGTAACAGACTAAGAAATACTGTTTTCATATGCCTGGGGCACAAGTCCTCTCATTATGTGACTGAAACATTGTGATGACTTCTAACTTCCAAGGACGACTCACGATATGGAAGGCTTAACATTGGCTTGGCATCATCAGAACAAAGGAGTACTAGCTGGTAGTCCTTGATGTAAGCACCTTGTTTTATAAATTTTTTTTTTTGGCTGTACTTTTAACTTTCAGATACTCGGCATAGATGTGTACTCATACTCTTGGCTTATCAGTACATGAGTTCAGGTACCGAATATCTGGAATCAAGGATTTCTAACCTAATTAACAAAGTTACTTAAACAAGGTTTACCTCTATCAACTACTTATGAATACCATATGTATTCCAAGTTTTTGTAAATACATATTATACCCAATGAAAGTTTTTCGGAGGAGCGAGGGCGGCGTATGGTACGCACATAGTAGGAAAAAGAAGCTGCACGTCGGAGGAGTACGGTTTGCATGGCGATGCTGTTCTGAAGAAAGTACGGCCTAGCAGCGTGTGCGTCGCCGCGCTTGTTTCTGGATGTTTCTCCGATTTTGTACAGATACTGGGGCCTGGGTCCAAGCTGCGGAATATCCGTGGGACACAGCAGGAACAAGCGCGCACTGCCCACTTCTTCCCTAACGTACTTTTTTTTTTTTTTTGATCGACCGAGGTCGCCGATGCCGGCCTAAAAGCGCGCATGGCGATCGAGCAGGGTGGTAAATTTCGGAAACGCCGCTTCGTTATTCGACTGGGCCCGTACCATTTGCCGCCCTCGCTCGTCTCAACATATGCATTTGAGGTGGTTCATTTCGAGCAAAAAAGTCGATCTCTAACAATTGAGGCATTATAAACCTAGAGCGCCTCCATGCTAATTAAAATTACCTGTAAAACTTTAGAGCTTGTCGTTGTGGGATGAGCAAATGAGTAGGGATATACATATATACCTTTTAAATTTCCATAACACGATTAAATATTCAGTACGATAGTTTAGATGCACGATGCTGCTACCAGTTGTCACGAATTCTTAACGCAAACTAAATATGTGAGGTCCTAAGTGAAGCTGTGCGTATATATGCTCCACTTTATAAATGGTTTAAGCTCTTCAAAAGCAGACGAAGCTTTTATTAAATGACAGTAATCCTTTACTCAATCTTTTTCTTTTCAGTCCATAGTTGAAACTATTCGTAATTTGTTTATTGAATCCAGCAGTAAGACCTAACTGAATATCTTCCAAAGACTGTGGCAAGTGCTTTCAAGAAGCTCTATCAAGATAAAAGATATTCCCACCACTGCGAAAGAGGGTATCTCCCTCTGTCTAAGAGCTAGTCTATACGTTAGTCTTTTGAACGTGTTCACCCATACAAAAGTACGAATAATTTTTACCGCCGTTGGAAACACAACTGTATGTGCGCTACTGAAAGTGAATAACATGCTAGCCGCTACATTATTTTCCTCGGCAAGTGTTACTAGGAGAGCTCTTCAAATTTGGAGTGAATAAAATTTAGAATACAGAGCAATTTTTAGCTATTCCTACGGCACTGTTACTCATTCGAATGAGTGGATGAGTGAACACGTTGAAAAGATCGGCGCGAAGGCTTGACACTCCTCAGGTCGTCGGGTCGGAGGGGGGGGGGAGAGCTTTCTGCCACTGGCGCCATAGCTCTAGAAGATCTGTAGTCGATGGCAGCCATATACTCCTCTGGGGTCAGTTGGCCTATATCTGCAGCACAAACCAGTGCGTGTGGGCTTCTCAGTCATCAAAAGAAGTTAATGTCTTTACCACAGTCTACATAATTCATCATAATCCTCAGGTTCTCACAACCCTACATCGACAATGAGTTCAACATGGCGTGGCTGTACGACGAAATCTCAGAGCTGTGGCAGACGTGGCTGCCTGCCGATGTGGCTACCACCATCACCTATGGTGGCTACTACAGCGTGGATGTGAGTAACTTATGTTATTACCTCCGCTAAGGGGGTTATGTTTTGGTCGTGTTTATCGGTCTGTTTGTTTGTCTCTTTGTCTGTCACCAAGATTTCACGAAAAGTTATGCACGGATCTTTATAAAATTTACAGGGATTGTTAGGCATATTAACTGTAACAGATAATTAACTTTTGGTGGAAATTCGGTCATCTGTTTGTTTGTCTGCCTATTTCTTCTTTGTTCTACAATTCAAAAATTTATGGAAACTCAAAAAGTAATAGACGGATTTTCATAAAATTTACAAAAGTTCTTAGGTATATTACGAAGAGTAAATGACCAAATTATTCTGATAATGTGTTCATTCGTTAGTCACTGCGTTTGATTTTATGCTTGTTAGCACGAGAACTCAAAAATTTATGAATGAATCCTTATGCAATTTACAGGACTTGTTAGTAATGCTAAAACGACATGAATGATTAAATTTCGGTGATGATCGGTTGGTCCATTTGTATATCTGACTTACGTTTATCAAAATGTTTGTTAGCAGCGTAACCCAAAAAGTTATAAATTGATCTTCACGAAAGTTACAGAAACTGTTAATGCTATGGCGAAAGGTACAGATGATTAGATTTGGTGTAGATACGCAGAGAATCATGGGTGGATTTCAGAACCTTTAACTTGAATTTTTCGTTACCGTTGCTTTACTTGGCGGAGGTATGCGCTGTTAGATGCTCTTCAGTTGTAGAATAGTTGCATTCTTTTTACATCACGAAACTACTTCTTTGCATTGTGGCTTAGAACCAACATATTACACTCTTTGTTGTAAAAGCACCATTAACTCAATGCAGCATTTTTTTTTTTTGCTCATGATATATAACGACTGTATTCCTTGCGATTTTCCCACGATCATGGGAGTGAAAGTTTTGTTTGGAGGGAGGGGGTGGGGGACATGGAGTCCTCGTTTAGGGTTGAAACTCACTTCCATTATTATTGTAAATATTATACGTATAGGCTGTATATTATTTTAATACACCCGTTGTTCATGTTTTCTTACGTCCACAAATTGATTTATACACAGTAGACACTAGACAGTGGCTACAGAATATGACAGCGCTTAAATGCAACCTAGTATTTAGACAGGAGTATCTAGAGATACACTGATAGCAAAGTTACGTGCAGAGTGGTAAGTAATATTATGTATAAAGAGCACCAATACTTGTAGACTTGCTATTATATTATTAATGTAGAAACTACAGACTGCGTTTCCTTAGAAACGCTTCGTCGGAGACTTAGATCTCAGAGTCCAGCTAAAAATAGTGATACTAGTGCAAAAATTAATGTTTAATTCATACTGTTGAAAGTTAAATTTCATGAAATGGATTAAACTGTCCTAAGGTGCTGGTTGTTTAAGATAGTTATAGATAGCTACAAACATATGAGATTCTTATTCTTTTCAGATATTCCAAGATCTGCGACTCCTCTCCATCAATACTAACTTCTGTTACGGTCTTAACTGGTAAGCCTCTTGATATAGGATGCTAGCAATTGCTTGTGTTCAGTACGAAGTATCCTACGTATAGTGTAGGTTAAAAAAATCATTTGATGCACGAAGCATAAAGTACATGACACAAAATTTAATGTGAAGCTATATCATAAAATTCAATATAAGAGTTAAGAAAGTTGTTGAATAAATCTAACACTGCCAATTTCCCCAATTAAAATGCTCATAGGAGGAATTGCAAAGATACTAATGGTACTAGTAAAAGGTTAGCCATCTTAACTGAATGCAGAATGTTATATGCAAAAACTATGGTTACAAAATAAATTATAAAAGGCTTGATGTCAATAGACCCATATGGTGTGTTCCTTGCAGACCAACTGTCAGTTTTCTCCTCATATGTTAGCCTTAGGACAGCACACCTCAGCGTGTTGGGCCCTTAACATGTTGGGTCCAGAATCCAGCCTAGGAAATACATGTAGTTTTGTTTGTATTAGCGCGTGCTAGGTGCGTCACACCACCTGGACCTCGTCCAAAGATCAACCAGCAAGTGTTTATTTAGTGTAATATGATCTGATACATCAGGGCCCATTTTGGTTGTGTCAAGTGTACTCATGGAGTTAAGTCTCGCTTAATATTGTTAGGTAAAACGTTTAATCACTAATAAATACATATTATGAACTGCATAGTGCTGCTATAATATAACTTTTGTCCAGCTCAATATTTCAGTATTGCCTAACAGTTTGCTTGCTTGCCTTACACCCTAGTCACTAGCTGCGAAGTAAGCGCGTCTCGTCTTCGATGCAGTTTGAATCCGAAGTTTGAAATGTTCAAGGATTCTATGAATTATGATAAATCTAAATTATTTTCAAAGTACGGGTTCCGAAAGTGAGCTTAGAAGTTTTCACGAAGATGAAGACTCTTGTAAATTTTGTGTTTATCAGCAAGGAGATCCATTGCGAAAGGTTCTTAACATTACTGGTAAAATTTAATATTATACAACCTGTCTTTTATTAATCAGTGACCCAAATTATTAACATCAGGAAATTACATCTTGTAATCAGAGCAGATAAAATTTTGATTTGTTCGAATATAAAATATTATTAACTTACTTCCAGTGCTTGCCCTCCTCACTGCTCTGAGTTCTATCAGCATGAGCTTTGGCGAAGAACTGTCGTGTCTGATATATATATTTTTTAATAAATTCCTTTTCTTTATATGATTCGCTGTTTGAGCATCTTTGATGTTCTTCGTACAGGCAGTGCCCGCTCTATATAGGCAGTTGACCTGCAAGCTTCCTACAAAACATTCTTGCGTTCCCAGTAATCTTCGATTAGTACTGTACTATTTCCACAACGTCAAAAAAAAAAAAAAATAGAACAGAAGAATTTTTCTTTTAAGCTGTTATTTACGGATTTCTGCATGGTATGTGCACCAAAGGAACTCTTTTTCGTCAGATCAGACTGAATTTGTTTTTGTATACCAGACATTTTTAGAGCGTTAAAAGAATTCTATGTCCGTAGGAGTCGGAGTAGCTCATTCATTCCACAGGTGTCAACGAACATAACAACATATGTAATCTTGGTTTCGATAAAAAGCCTTTCAATACGTATATATAAATTTATACTGGTCGTTCGTTGGGGCAAACTTATTATAATTTCGTAGAACCATCAGTTTCGGCACCATAGTTCCTAGCAACCCGTCGTCGGCTACAGCTGTACTTGCCAGTTGGTCTATGTCTGCCGGATGAACCAAGGCGAGTAGGTTTCCCTGGGGATGGTGCAGTAATAGTTGATTTTACCTTTACCTTAACTCCGTGTGTCTGCCCTGCCACCCGCCAGGTGGCTGCTGTACGACTCCCACGACCCCGCTGAGGTGCTGGCGTGGATGGCGGGGGAGCTGCAGCGGGCTGAGGATGACGGGGTTCTGGTGTACCTCATCAGCCACATCCCCTCGGGGCACGACGACTGCAACTACACCTGGAGCAGGGAGTTCACCAAGCTTGTTTCCAGGTGAGTTTCCAACAATAAAAATACCAATAATAATATTATTGATTTCGTCAATATTCCAAGAACTGAAGACACGAAAATCAGGTAATATCCAATACGTAACACGGTTAGCACTCGTTCATAACAGCATTGCAATAGCTTGAAATTTTCGTCTATTGTGCCCACGCAAGTATGGAAAAAATATTCTATAGCAACGCCATTTACTTCGTGTTGATTACAAGTTGTTATACACATAAATATTTTCAAGTGTGGCAGTTTGCGCAATGCAATATAGGCAAATTTCCTGTACGATAGTGAAGATACTATAGTTATATATTCAGATCAATGGTATACTATCGCAATATGCTGCTCAGTTCGGAATGCCCTGATGTGGTGGCAAACTCATTTTATGAATAAGCTGTGATAGAATAAAGAAGTGAGGCCTTTAATTTACAAAGAGTTTAGCGATATAATAATATGGAAAGCGCTCTCGAAGGCCAGATACCAGAGTGCTGTGTTTGCACACCGATGTTCTTGTGTTCACCTCTCTGCCATGCTGGTAAATTCTGCGATACTTGGTTTGAAGCGCAAGCTTGTTTAGCATTCACGTGCTACTGCAAGAGCGTTGACCTAACCAGTGTAATTATATACTTCTACCCATAATTAACCTCGCATTACAGAACTATATCTCTTTTCGAAAGCAAGAAAGTGTCATTGTGTTTGCTACCTACCGTTAATTTGCTAAGTGCCATGTTATTTTTAATTTGTCCTGCTAATTACGAAAGTGTACTTGCTTATTTCTAATTATAACTTTGTTTATTTACTATTATACTCTATTCTTGCAGATACGAAGGTGTAATTGCGGGAATATTCTACGGACACACCCATAACGATCAATTCCAGTTGTTCTTCGACACGGATGACCCGCAGCGTCCCATAAAGGTCGGATTTGTGGCCCAAAGCCAGACCACGTACGCAGACCTCAACCCTGGCTACAAGGTCTACACCATCGACGGTGGACACGAGAACGCCACCTATGTGAGTCGTTTTTAGATTGTTGGTTCTGCGTACCGCTGCCGCGTTCCAAAAAAACTTACCAAAACACCATTGAAAACCACCAGTGTAGTTCTACATATTTTCCAAAAGTCCCTCGAGGACTGGAACTGGCATTTCTAAGTTAGAACATGAACTGGTGATACATAAAAGAATACCTTACAGATCTATAATAAATGCTACACCTCCGTACAGAGTGTACTGGACCACGAGAACTGGTTCTTCGACCTGGACCAAGCCAACCAGGACCTCATACCTGACTTCCAGATACTGTACACAGCAAAGGACGCTTATAAGTGAGTATTTCTTTGCAGTTTACTTACCATTGTATTGCGAAATTAAAGTGCATTGCTGTGCCTCGTCTCGGGTAGGATCAATCAGTCTACGCTCCATTCAAACTACACATTACAGCAATGATTGACAGATTCCTTTAGATTTCTGAGAGTAGACGTGGGATCGTATAGATCTGGAGCAACTACTGAATAGAATATAGCTGGGTCACGCTCTACTGTATAACCAGGTTCAGGACTTACTGTACCTAGCTGTGTTGTAAATGATGCGTGTGAACTGTAGTACAGTGGATGCCTTTACGAGTTTTCATTACAGGTTCATAAATTTTGATAAATATAGCTGAAGATAACAATTGAGCTACTCCTGTACCTTTCGGTTTCTTTACAGTTTACAAGCAACCGAATAATTAATTATTAGACTGAGAGCCTTTTAACGAACAAGCAGTTTAAGTGCATGACAAAACTGCCAAATTACCTCAGCTCTACGTAAAGACGCTGCATCCACTGCAATCTATGGTGAAATAGTTAAGGTGATCTATAATTAACAACACGTTTACTTACTTGTATTTTACTTAAATTCTGAAAATATTTAAATTGCTGGAGCCCTCGGCGATATCGTCAAAGGCCGTCGTGTATGAAACGAAGGCCAATAATGTGCCAAATCTTTCACAAATTTAAACTTTTTAAGCTAAAGTCATAGTAATGGTGCCATACAGTGGTGTAGCTTAGAAGGGGTAAAGGGGGGGGGTATATGTCCCTGCGTGGAGCACATATGAATAGGGGGTGCCAAAGTGAGATCAGAATGTAACACAATGATAGCACAACATCAGATACATTTGCAATTAATTAACAAAGCTGGTCATTGCGCAACGTATAGTGCGCCCCTTGCGCCAGAGCGCCCCGGGTATACTAGTCTCTCTGACTGGGGAGCAGTGGGCAAAGGTTTGGCAGAGGCGCCTCTCGATTCAAAGAAGATAAGAAGAAATTCCCATAAGGCTACAATTAATTGGGCTATTTCCCTATCCCTTGGGATTTTTTTACCCATCTCCGGTTAAATTGCAACAGCAAGAAATATGTATTTGTTCATTTCAAAAGTATTTAGCTACTTGAAACTATTTATTAATGCAGGCGCTGAATAATTGTCAGAGGCACATTTGCAATATATGTCACCAATGGTGCGGTCGAGCCCAATGGGGGGTTAGCGTAAAATTGGGGCCCATCATTGCTGGTAACAGACTCGGTTATGGTTCACGTTACTTAAGAAAAATCTATTACTTTGAATTTGAACGTTTGTGCTGTATGTAGGTCGTGCTGTATGTAGGTCGTGCTGTATGTAGGTCGTGCTGTATGTAGGTCGTGCTGTATGTAGGTCGTGCTGTATGTAGGTCGTGCTGTATGTAGGTCGTGCTGTATGTAGATCGTGCTGTATGTAGATCGTGCTGTATAGTACCGCCATACCTCTTAGATGATATTACATGTAATAGTATTAAGCTAATCAGATGTAACAGTATTATATTATGAAAACCTCCCTTGGGGGAGAAATATATGGGCTTACTTACTGTGAGGCATATCGAACACGCTACCTAGCTGTTTTTTTCTAACAAAGGGGGGGGGGGCGGCACTCAAATTAGCTTTCATCCTGGCGCGGAGAATACTAGCTACTCCACCAGTGCCATATGCGTATGACACGTTAGCTTGCAGGATATCACAAGTGGAGAAAATAATTCACTCAATAATCACAAATAAACATAATTCACTAACCGGAGGCTAATAACGTTTATAGTTCATATATAAGGCTCAAAGTGTAATATTTGTTTGGTGAGGTTAAGTTAAGTTAGTATAGGTTAGGTGCAAGTGCAACTAGTACAAGGGATACCTAACTAGACTTATAGACCTGCAGCTCAGGGACATCACAAACTAGGCCAGCCATGTAATTCGCCAACATTTTCACTGAACAAAATTGACGGGGCTAAGCGGACCAATTGACGGGGCTAAGCGGACCAAAAGACGCACGCGTCACTAGCATTGAGACGTTGTCCTAGGAGGGGGGGGGATGGGCTAGGCCTCAGGAAACTATGTGCGGAGTATTTACTATAAACACATATATATTTAAATGAAAACACTCAAAATTAAAAGGGGGCCTAGCAGTATCTGAAGGAGGGGCAAAAGGGGGCTTAAGCCCCAAAAAAATGGACCTAACGAAGCCGATGCCAAGAGACTAGCATGTCAGCACGCCTCTACAACAACTGATATATAAGCTTGAGTAGTGATACTTATCTCCTAATAAATCTTAGTGTGTATTATCTTAATGGAAAGCTTTAGTAAGATAAAACTACTCGGAACACAATACACCCGGAATTCGATGCGGCAAATCTCATTTTTTGAATTTATACTGTAACATGGTATTGATTCAGTGTTACCAGTCGAACACAATAACATCAATCTTGTCTCTCATAGGCTTTTTTCACACCCGTTTAACAATATACATTCAGTATAAAAAACCGTGCATCACACTTGAAAGTTTATACGCCTAGTACAGTAACGCCTTAGATTTAACCGAAGGCGTTACTGCACTAGTGATATAAGCCCTCCATATAATCGAGTTGTCACCTCCCCCGCACCTTATACACTAACCCCCTCTCCCCCCAGTATGCCGGACATGTCCCCCCAGGCGCACCTGGACCTCATTACTGAGATGGCTCAGAACGGCAGTGCCACATTCGACCTTTTCTACAGGTAAGCTCTCTGGCTTGCAGTTTCGCTATTTACAGCTTTAGATTTCTTATTTTAGGCTCGGCCTTCCTTATTCAGACTTACTTCGTGAGCCAGTGCTTGGCCGTAGCATTTAGTTAATGAAAGATCTTCGTAAATTTTAATTAGGTTCATTTTATTCATCGGATGCATTTTTCTGCATGCCTTATCACGTATTAGCATTTGTAGACATATTTTATTATTATTATTATTTCGTTGGAATTTTCGACGCGCAGCGTGTTATATATCACCTACTTACGGACTTAATTGTCACTAATAATTATGTTTCTCTGATATAGAATAAATAATCGTGTATTTGCCTTGTATTATTGAGTGAATGAGAATTTTTTGTTTAATTATAGTCCATTAGAGTCAATAGTGTACCTGCCGTAAAAAAAGTGACCGCAAAGAGTATATATGCATTTTTATTTTTTCTCGATTGTACTGTAAAGGATACTTTTCTGTTGTCTTCATCATTTACGGATGCGAATCAAAAACATAAGGGTAGGTTCAGTCAATTCTACTAAGGCAAAGCACCGTTAACTTTTGTCTACTGATGCCAAACGGGAGTGCTTAATCTTTCAAGCGCAATATAAATAGTTTGTGAATACATTTTTTTTAATTTCGGTAGTATTCATAGGACGAATATATTGCATTCTGGCAATTCTTCAAGCATAATGCTGTAGAACATCGACTGAGCGATCGAGAAGTTAAGATGCATGAAGCAATCTTCATCTCCATGTTAATGATGTTTATTGTGTTTTTATTTATAAGTATCTCACGGCATAATCACACAGCCTAATATTTTTATTGCCAGGAACTACGTGAAGGCTGGACGCCCAAGCATGGAAGACGGCTGTGACGAAGACTGCAAGGAACGCCTCCTGTGCCACCTCTTGGTGTCCGACACATCGAACAGGGATATTTGTGATGTCCTGAATTCATGATTTTCCATATTCCTTTTAATGATACTTGTGCTATTTATTGTGGCATATTTTTTTGTATCTTGCTATGTAACTGTCGATGGTTTTAACTTAAAATTATTTAGTGGTGAACTCAATACTCATTAATTGCGTTGTAAAAAATATTTATTCCCGTTCACTTTCAACGATTGTTTTGCCGAACTGTTAATCTCGTGCACGGAAGATTTTTTTTTTGTTTTTACGATTAGATTAGATAGGCGGCAGTAGACGAACCAAGAGGCCCATTCCCAAAGAGACACCGGGACTAACACCCCGGCTTCTTTGAGCTATTGCCATACATAGGACGATTTTAATATGTTTCAGATGTAAAGTAGTGAATGCATTTTTTTTATATTGCAGATGCACAATTACATGCTCTATGATAATACCTTAGGCCTTAGACTAAAATGTAACACTTTTGCTGGTAGAAGTTTAGTACATTAAGCATGCTGTATATTTCTCAAGTTTTAATTTTCATTTATATGTTTTTGCAATATACTACTTGTTATCAATGGTGGCTCGTGCCTTGTCTTAGGTGGGTCCCGCCGTATTTTTTATTTATTTATTTTTTGAGGCCATTAGGTAGAAAAGCTATTTTCTACGCTGAATTTAAGTCTTATCATATTCAAGACTTGAATTCAGCATGGAGAATAGGTTTTCCGCTTAATGGCTTAAAAAAACGGCGGGCCCCACCTACAACAGGGCAAGAACAGCCACTGCATGCTATATACATACACAAATATACGTAAGTATCAAGCACGTGCTGTATAGTGTAGGCACTGTTATGAAAGCGTCTAGAAAATACATATTTCTTCTGCAATAAAATCTGAAAACTATTCAACATAATGATGATAGTTAAAAACTGTATATCAGCGTTTGTTTTACAATTTATTTTCAGAGTTCTTTCCACCTTCCGAAAAGTTAAAAGACTTTCACCAGTCAGCTTTCTTAAAACAATGCGAGAATAAAATTTGATGATAGTTGGTATGTTTATAATGAAGTAAACTCTATCACGTTTAAATTTTTTTCGTACTCCAAGAAATGTTCTAAAAATGTCAACAATTAGCATTTTCTCTAGGCAGTGGAGAAGAGCGGCACAACGTCGTTCAGGTACGTAGATAGATAGAATCATCATTCAGTTCTATTCGATGTAGTAGTTTTTATAGCATTCAAATCGCCGTTAATTCGTTATATTATCATGCTACCTTATCTTAATTAAGCTGAAATTGATTCGCGCACCAACAAGTGAATGAAATTTATATTACACGCAGTCAAATGATTCTTAGTGTGAAGTCAAGCTACTGCCTAATGCAGGTGCCGCCAGATATTTTTCAAAGAGCGTTGGGACTGCGTTAGGTTTATGTAGGTATATATAACGAATCATTAATTAATTGTCCTCCTTTAGCTAGCCTCTGGATCCTTTTTCTTTTTTACGGGAAGTTGGAAAAAATAACGCCTGGTACATAAATAAGATCTATCGGAAGATTTCTTCATTGTCCTTTTCTTTCTCGAAGGCGAGGTACTCATATGAATTTATTTAAATTTCATATCCTAATCGGAAATTCATAGGCATTTATCCAATGTTATCGGAAACTTTTCACTGTTTACTCCTAGCTAGCCAATAAATACCTATCAATTTCCGATTAGATACTTCCCACCCCCCACCCCTTCCCACCTCAAGTAACGAAGTCAGAATTTAAATTGCCCTTCATTACATCTTGTTCAAACTCACCTGGCCAGAGCTCAACAATACATTGTGGAAGCTAACATAGAGGTCACTGTTCTGCGCCATCCAGTGCTGCTGAACCTGACTGCGCCTCAAACATGGGTTTCTAATTATAGCACAATTTTTAATTTACATTTTCTGTCGATTTTGTGGGTAATCTAAACGAAAATGACCCCGAGCGTAAACGAGGAAGACGTGTTAGTGCAGATTCTTTACATCACTTTTTGAATGTACACCAGAATGTCAAAACCCAATACACGTTTGGTATTTAAGTTTGGAGTTTCGCGTTAACATAAGGCGAGCAGCGACACTTCGGTGAGGCGTCTCTCCCTTCCGTAGAGTAGCTCACTTTAGAACCGCCGGCAGAACTAATCGATGGAGTTGCGTGCTGGACTAGCATGCGTCTGTTTCCGGATGGCGTGCACCGTGTCCGCGCGTGGGTGGACCGCGGACAATGAGAAGCTGGTCCGCGTTTCATCAGCGCACGCAGGATTGTGCGGAAGCCGCTGCCTCTGAATGAACTCAGATTTCTGTGACCGCCATGCGGGAACGATGATAGATTTCCTAGGCCCAATTTAGCATGACAAGGGACACGAATAACTAAGGGCATGTTCGACTGGGCGCCGAAATTAAGCCTTAGAGGTTTAACTTGTCTAAAACTTCAGATAAAAGCCTTGGCTAGGTCACTTTGAATTGTGCTACATGTACGAGAAACAACGCGATTGCTTTGAGCCTGCTAAAAGCTTGTTGTACGGAACAAGATTGAGTTTCTTGAAGTCTCAAGGGTAACCAGTTGGGCCAATGCCTGAAACTCAAGTGCGCGGGTCGAAGCCAGCATCAAAGTTTCGTACAAGTCAAGCTTCTAAGCTCAATTTTTGTACCCACTCGAACCTGCCCATAGTATCATAAACCAATACCTGCAAAAGTTTCTTCAAAGATGAAGTCATCAACCAGTTCAGTCCACCCCAGATTGAGGGAGTAATAATAAAGGGAGGAACAGATATCAGGTGATGGAAAAATCATGGCGTTACAGCCCGAGTGGCACTGCGCACCTCGTGACGTCACAGCGGACCACGTGCGCTCTAAGTTAGAAGCAAAAGCAGAGCTTTCTACCCAGTATAGGTGATATATAACCACATATTAACAATAAAAATGCAATGTAGGTAACATTGTGCTGACATGAATCAATAATTGCAATTATCTAGACGTTTTACTGACATTATCATGAAATAATGTGAAATAATGAGTCTCCAAGAACAAGATGCAAACGAGAAATATATACAAAACGACGGATATGAAAAGTATAATTACTGATAATATATGTTTACCAGTTTATGATCCACTCATCGGAAAGATTGGTAGCGTCGTTAACACAACTTTCGGTATGCCACAAAAAGTTATTAAAAATGTTTACCGTCAAATCAATTTCCTTTGCAAGGGTCACTAGGCAAGTTACTCATATCTATTCAGCTTTGTTGTGAGCTAAAGCTCAGAAAACAGTGCACTTTTGACCTATTTCTAGAGTGTAGTAACACCTCTGACAAGTGGAGGAGCTAACACGGCGAGATGAATGACGTGTGAACTCACCTCTTAAAAACATGTTTGCTACCATCCTCTCAAGTCAAGTTATTAAGTCAGTGGTTTGCATCAGCAGCACAACAGGCTCATCTGCATTATATCATCAAAAACCTATTAATGATGGGCCTAAATGCAATACCTATAATACCGATTTGTATTGAGCTCTAACTAGAATGTCGACGTTTAGCAGAATAGCCGGTAAAATCAGTGATAAAAATATATCCATCCAGCGAACTTCCTAACGCTTCGTCCGCTGTGACGCGGATCTCGATCGTTCGTTTTCTTCGTATGCTTGTCTGTCCCTGCCGTTATTATTACTTCCTGCTCAAAGCAGTCATTGCAAGTATTTTTCAATTCAATTTTAAAATTCTTTCCACCTTCCTAAAACTTGCTAGACAGTCACATGTCAACTTCCTTAGCACAATGCGGGAATAAAACTTTGTAACCGCATAAAACACTGTTTTAAAATTCATCACAACGTTTCGACCAGGACACTTTGGTCATCATCAGGTTCTCTAAAGTAAAAGTTTGAAATTTGTCAGCTGCAAAAAGAAATAAATGAAAAGTAATTATACATACATGTCAAAATGACTAAACTGAATATCTTTCCTATTTAAAATGCACATAAAATTCATATTCAATCCTAATATTGCACAGAATGAACAGGTTACAATGTTTTATTCCCGCATTGTGCTAAGGAAGTTGACATGTGACTGTCTAGCAAGTTTTAGGAAGGTGGAAAGAATTTTAAAATTGAATTGCAAAATAAATGCTGATATACAGTTTTTAATATTTTTTGCAAGTATTTTTATAATTATAATAAATTTTTGTAGATGGCAATTCTTCCTCTGTCGTACACTTCTCTAAGAGCAAATTCAGTCTGCAGTAGCTTGCAAATGAATGTATAAGTAATTCATTTCTTTCGCAAGTTTCTCATTCAGGGATAAAGAAGAAGACGCTCATGCAGCAATATGGATTTTCCGACCAATTCCAGGAAGGCAAAGGCTTGTCGGTCATGCAATGTTTCTCAGTTGGATTAAAAAATGCCATAGAAACAGAAAGTTCGATTACAATCGTGATTTCCACAGGACGTGCCAGCGAAATGGAAACAAAGTTCATTTTTGGAGCTACTGTTGCTGCAGTCTCAAAATTCAGTTGCCAATACACAATAACAGCTCTTGCCTTGCCAAAAGTTAGTACCTTAATTTCTTACATCCTTGCAAGAAGAAAGCCCATCAATGTGTGTGTGATATACATGCTACTCCCCTGATGGTTAATATAGCCGTTTTTATGTTGCGAGATGTTATTCTCCTCTCGGTTAATATGTACACTACAGTCCCACTGAGTTTGAGATAATATTTGCCTCACTAGTATTATTTTCTGCCTTTGGTAGTGTAATCTGATTCATGCGGCAGGCATGCACAATGAATTTAAAGATCTAAAACTATTTCAAGTTTCAGTAGCCCTTTGAATGCATACTGTCTTCATTACGGAAAAATTTACCACAGCTTTACTTTTAAGATAAACTCTTGCTTGAGTAGAGCTTAGCTAATAAATTAAGAACGTCATCTGGTGCGAAATGGTACAGGTTAGGATACATTTAGCATCCCACGGATTAGATTACAAATGTGGTAAAAAAGGAACATGAGACCTATTCCCAGAGAGTAGCCGAAGCCCTGGCTTTGTCCAACTCGAGCTAGCACAGACGTACAAACTTTGCGCGGAAACAGCAGCAGGGCTAAAGTCAACTTGACCGCAAACCGAGTAGGAAGATCCACAATTACTTTTTCGCACGTAGATAGATGCAAGATACCCGCAAAACTACTTAGGAGTGCACAGCTTCAATCGACCACAGATTGCCAGAGCTATGGAGTCAAAGTCAGAAGGCCCATGTGACAATGGCGTCCTCTCGTCTGACCGTTCCCTTTTCTGGTCACAGTCACTACCCCCTCCATGGAGTGCGAACGACAGTAATATGTACTAACTAGAACGCCTCGTGGCGAAAGACCATCACTCGTGGTGGGAGCAAATTTCATCGAGGACTTCCCACCAGACTCCCTGCAAAAAATCATGAGCAGCGTGCCTAGCTATCATAGACACTTTCACTCTATATCTATTTATTTCTGCTCGTTGGTACCTCGGCAAACTAGCCTCGGAAACACGTAGAATTTTTATAGGAGCATCACATCTAACTTCCTGACAGTTTTCTGAAGTATTATACTGAATGCTTGCTATGTACAATAGTAATGGTCATTTTTATCAGTAAAGCTCGCATGTGCACTATATTATGCCATATAAGGGATGAGAATAATCATACTAAGCAAAAAGGCAGTAGCTATGCAAACATAAACTTAAAGATAATAAAAGTAAACCAAATTGAAATAACTCGAGCATAATGGAAAAATCTGCAAAGTGTTCAGGACAAAGGTCTTGTAGACACACTGTCTAGGGCCTTGTTTGACAAGCGTTAGTGATAAGTCTGCGGACTTTAGTCGAGGATTTAACTTACTTCTCTAACATTTCGGAGGAGCACGCAAACTGGGGCAATTGCAAAGATTTGTTTCACTCAGTATCTAACTGTCAGAGGAAGTACCTTTTATCGAATTTTGAAGCAGGTAGACTGCATCTAAAGCAAGCTGCGTTACTCAAGTTAACAAGAAAGACAATTTAATAACTAAGATATACAACTTTTTTTCCTACAAAATAAATATTGGATTATCAACAACTAATGAAAGTATATTATAAACTTCCGATAAGCAACGTGGTGCTAAAAGAAAGAATCCTAGACTGACAAGCAGGTTGCTAGGTTATCACCACAAATTAATCTCCAATTCCTTGCCACATATGTAACATTTGTTTTAAAAATTTTCTTGGAGACCTGTTAATATTTTTTTCAGTTACGTTGCTAAGAGACAGACACTCCCCAACAATAATAGTAACTTTGCTGGATCACCCACATCTATTAAAAATAAAATTATCAACGTTATAAGCAGCTAGAGAGATTGAATGACCTAAGCTGACTATTAGGATAACTAAAATTTCATTTGAGGTCTGCAGAATATGTAAAGAAAACTACGTTAGATACATCAGATAATGCAAAGCAGACCGAATATGAAAGTGGAAATTTATCAACCCGTGTCAGTGTAAGCCATTCTGTTGCTGCACTGCTCGTATAAAACTACTGCAGAGCTGAAAGTAAAAGAGAATTAAATTGGATACGCTAAGGGAAAATGTATATCTGTTTTTAAACATTTCATTTTGTGGCTAAAATGTAGAAGCATTAAAAAAATTTAACCCTAAACAGTTTAGCCTTTGTAGAAATTATATAATAAGATTATATAGCTAGCAATAGACAAACAAGCTCTTGCTAAAATTTGATAAGGGTGTTTTGCTTTCAACTAATTTGTGATAATTAGGTGAGATTTGTTAGTTTAATTACCTGTATCAAGAAAATTTATGCCACACATTATTATTATTATTAACAGCAACTGAGTGAAATGCTTAGGTATATTAGGCAACTTAGTTATGTAATTGAAGTGTATACCCTTTTAGTACAGCTTGACCCTAATTTTTATATCCAAAAACGAAAGACACACTGGCATGAATTTCTCTAGAGACAAAGAAGTAGAGCATTTCTATGTTATTTATTTATCAGTTTATCTTCTCAGATTGGCAGTTTTACTGATTTTCATGCTTGCAGACAGCAGTTACCTTATGATAATTTAAGGCAACCGCGGCGTGACGGAGAAGTTGAATTTCTATATTTACCCTGATTTTTGGCAGAGTAGGAGAAGGATGATGCATCAAAATGCAACAAAAAATTTTCTCGCACTCTGTTTAATAAGAATGTGAAAACTATTTTTTTTTTTGGCAAAATAATCGTCCACAAACCGTCGTTTCTAGTCAGCACAAAATTACTTTCTAAACTAGAACACCTCGTGGCGTAAGACCATCACCCGCAGTTGGGGCTAGTTCAACGCCGTCATTTTTTTGTGGCCAGCTTACTCTAGAGTTTTTTTTTGTATTGTTCACGTCTCAGTCAACCCACCTGACTATCTAAAAAATATTGCGAAGCGGCCTGAACTCCTTCTGCCGAGTTTTGGGTGGAATTCTCGATGCAGCGCCTTCATTTTTTATGGCCAGCTAACTCAAAATTTTTACCATTTTTTCGCGTCTCAGTCAATACACCTGACTGCCTGAAAAAATTATTATGATGGCTGAACTCCTTCTGCCTCTTTTTGAGCGGACAAACAACAAAATTCATCTCCGCCATTTTTGATGACAGCTAATCCTAGTTTTTTGCATGAGTCACATCTAGGTCAACCCACCAAACTCACTATAAGAAATTATGAACATTGCTCAACTCCTTCGACCACTTATTGGGTGGACAAATATATATATATATATATATATATATAT
>LQNS02276481.1:405094-427885 GCA_001587735.2 Parhyale hawaiensis | reverse complement strand
ATGAGTAACTGGTGAGAAGGAAGCAAAATGGGCACGAAAGACAGACAAGACGATCGTGACAACGACCCAACGGGTCACGGGTCGTCTAGTATTATACTAAAACTCTGTGAACCTTGCTTGCTTGTGTCTTGTTTGACACAGCTTCTTCGCTTTTAGATGGGAATAAATTCAAGCCTCAGTGGTGGAGGTACGCCCTGGGAAGTTTTCGAGTCTGCCATACAATCCATGTCATCGTTCAGGATTCATATCGAGACGGATATTTATGGAGCGTGGTAACGTGGATACCGACCACTGCACGAAGGAATTGAAATATTATTTGCCTGGCCAGTATGGTCGAAAGTGGAAATACTGCATTTTCTGAATCTTGCTTTGCTTCCCAAGCTAGCTTGGTACATTTCATATGAGGATGATGCTTCTTTTTCAGAGCATAGTAGATGAAAGGCGGTATCTTTGACAGAGTTTTAGATCCCGCTATAATATCGCATAGCGTAGCCTCTAGCTAAATATCTTTTTAGCAGTTAGAGAAGTTCAGTCTTTCTCCTCAGTAGTGGAGTTTTCGTTCCTTTGATGTATAATCCATTCCGCTTATGCTTTCATTAGCTGAATCATATCGTACCAGTTCACTCTCCACGCTAAGCAGACGCCTTTTTATATTGAACTAACGCGCGGAACCAGTGACAATTCCACAATTCTACGGTTCTCTATTGCTTGCTTCTTTCTTATAGAGGAACGAGCATATAGAACGCTATTATATACAATCTTGGTTTAAACCTAAAGCACGCTGTTTGACCTACGACTCTTGAGTAGCCTCATTTTTCTTGATGTCGGGTGGTCAAGTACAACTTTTGTCGGTGTTATCAGCATAGAGCCAACTCGAATAATTCGGCTACTATACCGCAGCCACAGCTTCATCTTGCCCATTATCAACTTTTTTTGTAACAGTTTCAAACTGTTACAATTTTCACACTATAGTAACTGCCGGTGTTAAACTTCGATTATCTTGCAAAGTTCCGAGTCAGTTCCAATTTCAGAAAGATTTTTTAGTTTCCGTTTTCTGCGGTTTGGTGAAGTATGACAAACCATAGAGCTCATGTAGTTTGGTTAAATGTAGTATATGATAAAACTATAGCCACAGTCACGGCAACACACTCGAATTCAGTAGATAACGCCGGAGAAACACGCGAGTATCAGACTTAATGCATCTCATCTTCTATCACACGCTCCTCTCATGTTGCACCGTGTCGGCAATAGCACATCTCGTGTACTCTGACACACATTGCCTACCAAACATACATTGCCTACCAAAACGCACGCACCTCGTCTAAGATACAGATGTAGTGTTGCGCCATGGAAACTCATAGATTATCTTAGAATTTAGACGTAATTAAGCCATCTGAACCTCTTCCCCTTAGTCATGTTTTACTTCCTAGCACTTGCATACCCATTTCTAATGAGGGTGATTCATTCTATTCTTATCTTGCTACGTCTAATTTCTGTTTATCTTCTGTGGGAAGACACCCATGCATGGGCTCCGCATATCCATGGACATAATGTACGCCCCTTATTTCTTACTCTGGTAGCAAGTCTTTCTTAAGCAGACTGAGGCTCAAACTATTCTGTGCAATAGTCTTTTATTTTGATTACTGATTCTTGTTACTAATTCTCATTACGCATTTGTACTTTAGAAATGTGCAATATTCTGTTGGATCTTTCGAGATTGATAACTTACGTTCACCCTTTTATTTATCTAAGGAATTGATAAATCTATTTGCTGCAAAGCATTCACATTTTCATCTCGAAATACTTGTGAGGATGTGTAACGAATCTCATTATTTCATTGAGTGCTTCATGAATAAATTAACATTCATTTCAACATTCCATGTCGTTTACTGAGCTTTCTTTCCACCTGTGCAGTTATTATCTCAATGCTCGGAGGTATCTTCTAGTCACATGGTTCTTGTCATATGGCTCAGTTTTCATGACTTTTACTTGCTTGCAATTTCAAACTAATTTATCTCACCTGTTTTTCTTGTGCATTTAAGGGCGAAACACATTGATATTCCACGGATATCACTTACTATTTTTTTTATTATATAGAGCTGGGCAATTTATGCAAGGCAAAAACAAAAGCACACTCCACCAATTTTCTTTACAAACTTCTCTTGTTTAGCGAACTGCATTTATTTATGCCCATCTTTTCCAGTTTCCTTTTCATTGGCTCCGCCAGTAAGGGAATATTTGGCTATCTGCCACTCAACAAACTTAACTCAAAACTGTATCAAAGAATTTCCATGAAATCTACAAGAACTGTGCCTAATGTCTTTAGAAATATTTTTTAATATAAGACGTTTGTCCAAAGTTTCCCATTAGTCCTTACTATACAAATAAAATTTAAAATGCGTATCTTGGATACGGCTCGCAGTTCGATAGCTCCGCACCGTTTGAAGATTTTCACTCTAAAGAAGGCCCTAATGTAACCAGCGCCGAATGCTTGCTTGGTTCAACAAAAAGAAGCCTCGAGACGTTAACTAAGATTTCTAAAAGTTATGAAGTTAGTAGACTGAATACAGAAATCTGAGCTGCAGACCTGCAAAACGTCGACGTCTTGTGCAATAAGTGAAAAGCCGGATTGAATAGAGCTAGAAGGCCTGGCACTCACGGTAATTCCATATAGTCAACACCGAAGTCGAAGTATTATTCTTCAATATTTTCTGAGACATGTGTCGTAGAAGTGAAGCGTGAAAATTAAGAAGCGCAAAAAATTATGAAACGCAAAGATCACAACGCGCTAAAATACGTTCTGGCTACGGTTTTTTCCATACTTTGATCCTAGTAAACTAAATAATAGAAGATATGAAGATCGGTATGGTATGCATTATACGTGTAAAATGAACTTCACGTCTTTATTTCGAAACTGAGTGAAAATTTCTCGAAGAGTGAGCGAACAGTAGCAGCTATTATTGAACTTTCTGCAAAAATCAGGGCTTCGTACAAGTTGAATTTCCTCCTATCTTATATCGAAAAGCGTAACGTGCTGAGACACGGACGGATGGACGGACGGACGTATGGAGCCTCAAGCAGAATTATAATACAGATTTACATCGCAGTCAAATTTCGACGCTTGAGGTTCAACAATCAGTTGGTATTCACAATACGGTTAGCCCAGGGCATTTCCAGTGAATTATTTTGACTGAACTATTTTTCTTAGGGCAGCATAACGTTTGACCAATTCCAAGCTGATATTCAAGTCTTATTTTGCTATCGCAAAACTCATGGTTGCTCAGCGTAAGTCTCACTTGTGGAGATCTGGCCTGCAGGTATAATACAGTAAAACCATTAATGGGAACCGGAACATTTAAAAGCTCAATCACACAATTTTTGCGGTCATTTTTGACGGCTGGGCCCTCTAGTTAATAATGAAAATATGGAATCTTCAAAAATTCCTCGTTGTCATTTTGACAGCGCAGTCACTCCAGTGATTATAATTATATCGATTTTACTGACACTTCTTCACTGACCAATGTATTCGTGATTAGTCTTTGAAGGATACATTATAGCTGCATATTGTCAGTATATGATATCTATTCAATCATCTATATACTTGTAAACATCTGATAATCTGGCTTCTTTACTTATTTACTTTGTTGACACCGAATGCAAAATCTTCGCAAGAATACACAGGAAATAAAGTGAGAGGAGCTAGGAGATTTCTGAATAATAATACTTCAATTTGTTATATCAATTCATCATTAATGTAGCTCTACGACCACTGTTACCTGGATAGGCTGGGCTGTACTTTTATTTCAGAAATATGTTCGTCTCTCGGCATTTTATAATAACAAAACAGAAAGAAAATTCATTTTCGGATAGGGTATCTCTGAAGAAAGTGGGATACTCTAGATAGGATTTTAGTGACCTAATGGGTCATGGGCTGAGTAGTATGCTTAAAAAACAAATACACACAATCTTCTCTATCATACGTAGGGAACAAACTGAGAGCTTAGGATATATTTTAGGATCGAATAGGGTAGATTTTCAGTGACCCAATGTATCACGGGCACTTATGAAACTCTGATGATCTTGTTGGGCTGTTTGCTTGCTTGGTTGTCACTCTGAGCACAATTTTCACTATTATACATAAGGAATAAACTGAGAAGAGCTCGAATAGGTTTAAGGATAGGATTGGTTTAGGGTACGATAGGTTTTAAAATATATTTGGTGTCAAAAATTTGTTGATAAATTTTCTGAACGAAAACCAACGTAGGGTTCGGTCGTGATATTGTGAAATTTTACGAATTTTCTTACTGATAAAATAGTGTTGGTATCTTCTATTCACGGTTGTTAGCTCTGCAGTCGTTTACGACGAAAATAGTATTTGTTGAGAAAATGCGCGTAGATTATTTTGGTAACTATATAGGTAGTGAGCCTATAAGTAATACCGTGCGTATAGCGTACTCCATTGACAAAATACAAATAGTGTATTTGGGTGATAACATGTGCATAGACTAGTAAATAATATACGTATAAAGTATTTGAGGGACAATGTATGTATAGAGTACTTGCGAGACAAGATGCATGTATTTAGTCGGGAAAGACACTTAGAATATTTGAGGGATACTAAGGGTATAAAAAGGACTACTACATGTGTTTATCTTAGTGTGACATCTTCTGTACGGCAACACTGCCCACTTTACAACACTGCAATTGCCGTTGATTATAAGTTCTAGTAAATATATCAACTGGTTTTATTTTGTAGTTTTCTTCGTTACTTTATTTTGCTTTTACTAAATCGTTCTTGGGCCCACAAGACAAGGCAACATAGGAGACCTCTTCTCTGTATAGAATACCCAGTTTGTAGAGAATATTAAAGCCCAGGATCAGCTTTGTCTCTGATCACAAACTCATTGGCATCACAACCCACTTCAGTAGTTATGTAGCGAATCACTCAAAGAATGATTGTCTGAATAACATAAATGATGTTCGCAATTTAAATGCCTATAATAACGAGAGAAAGTGGCAAGCTATGAAAGTGAAACTGCATGTCTCTGAACTGGGGTACACTTTTAAATTTTTCTGCTAAAGTGAAACCAGGAACGAATTCATCAAAAAAGTTTTATTGGCGAAGTGCGTGAAGTGCCTCCCGTAAATTAGAAAGAAATGTCGTAGAAATCACCACTATAAATGCAAAATTCGTGATTCTATCCCGTTCTGACGAAAGCCATCAGGCGAATGGTAAGCCAGGTCACAGAAAATGGCAAAAGTAAGGAATCCATAATTCTTAAAATTGAATGCACTACTTGCTCCGCCAACATTAAAATCCAAGCAGTCAAGATATTCACAGCTTCTCTTAGCCCTGTCATGGCTGTTGAACTTTAATTTCTTTCTACACACGCGCAAATAGAAAAGATGATCAACGAAGTGTAGGGAAAATATGTTTCAGATCGTCGTAGACATAGCAATTATTTTTTCAAAAACTTTTTTACTTTGGCACAACTGTTTTTCCACTTGAGAGTAAACATTTCGGTCGGCTGAAGATGTATTGTTCTGTGCAACTGATACGCGAGGGAAATTTGAATTGTACGATGCTTGGTGTTTGCCGATAAAAACTTTTTTCATCTAGGAAAAGGAAGGACTGGTTGTGTTTCTCAGATGAATTCAAACCAAGAACACTCGAATGATAATTTGAGTCGACTTTCTTACAGTACGACACAAATTCCTCGCTGTTTTTTTAATTAATTCGAGTATTTTAGCATATATCTATACAGCATATATACCTTGAGTTACCTTGAGAGTCTTCGGAAGAAGTCCAGGTGACGTTGCTCACATCACCTTACGTGTGTGGAGTCACTGCTGCATGGGTGTCTTCTGTGGTGCCGCAGTTTGCAACCAAAGAGAGAGCCAGCAGCGAATTATCTCCACAGTGCACGTAACCGCTGACCGCTGGTCTATCTGGTATTCTTCTTAAATGAGAATCCAGCAAATTTTTGAACTCTACAGTTTTGATATCAGTGGCGTAAAATATTTAGAAAATAAAGGAGCAAAAAAATCCTAAGAAATTCTTTACATTGTAAAATCAAAAGCAGCCTAAATGTCGATCTTATGTAAAAGGTGGCAGCCGAACCAGTAGATTATCAGTGTAATTTTGACGGGATGTCATTTTTGCTGCCAGTATAATCATTGCGTCATTACCTTAACTTTCAGACATACTAATATTCACTGTACAATGCTTGAATTATATTTCATTTTGCTTCTCGTGCGAGGGTGATGTTTAGGTAGCCAGTCCAGTTAACTCGCTTGGTACGTGATAGCACTGAGCCATGCAGATTAGGTTGTGAATTTATAGCTGTAATATAGCTAAGAAATGATTGTACACGAAATTTTTAATGCAAGCTGTAATAAAATAATCGAAGAACACCTCCCTTATGTGGAGAAATAAATATTAAATAAATGAATATATAAATAGAATATTGAAACAATACATTATAGCAACACCCCTCACTGTTGCACGATATTAAAACACTGCCAATGTTGCTTGAAATTTCGTCTCGTGAACATCGCAGCCAACAAAGAATTTCTTATCTAAATGTTCGGCTGCAAGATTGGAGGCTGCTATATGGCTCTGAAATCCCTGAGTGATTTTCCCAGTCAAAATGTAATGCACTTCTGTAAAGTCTATTATGCGTCTATAATTACTTATTTCGTAGGTGTTTCAAACTTTAATCGCTGGCGAGTAAATTTGCTTTGATAGCAGCAATTGACCTTGGGGAGGAGATGATCGAAACTTAGAATGTAGCTAATTGATGTGCTGTCAAACCGTACAGAAAGTTTAGACTCTTTTAGCTTCTAAATTTTAGTCACAGACTTTTCTTACACAATAATGGAGAACTAAATGTGTCCTTTAATGCAGCAACTGCATGCTCAAACCAAATTACTAAACTTTTTAGTTCATCAAACTATGCTTTTTAAATCACAGCTTATTAAATTTGCTCAAAACGTCATAGAGAAAGCAGCCGTGTTCGACAGCTCTCACTGACATCACAACTAACCAATTAAAGGAGTCAGTATGTCGTGGTGGTGATGATGTGATGGTGTTACCGGAGATATATTGGTTTTGTAGCAATTGACGTCACACAAAAGTTTGCGTTGATTATGTTATGCCGATGCCACACGCTAGTCAAAACAGCCAGTACCGTCATCTTTTCGTCCAAACGTTATGTTGAACTCTTCTAAACACAGCTCTGAGACTGCCGAGAAAAGGCGTAAAAATGTTTACCGTTTGTTCAATTTACTCCGCAAGTGCCGTTAGTTTACTTTCGGACATCTCATTATATCTGGAGGGATTTATAACGCAAGTTCGTTGCAAGTGTGTGCTATTTAAATGGGCACATCATCGCATTCGGGCGAAAAGATGGCGATAATCGTTCATTTGACTAGCGTGTGGCATCGGCATTACAGTGGTTATAATAGGTCATGCATATACACTTGTATCCATCTCTTCACTTTGTACGCTACCCACAGCTGTAAAAGTTTTATCTGTTGCAGAAAAAGGGAAAAGGCATGGCTGTAATCGACTTAAAATCAATAATGATTTCTGGATGTACGTTCATGATACCATTGGAACCAAGCAACGTCACTTAATACACTTCTTCCTCATTTTTCTAGGAAACAAACGTACTTAGTTTATGTATTTTTAGCGTGTTTGGTCAAGTCGTGCACAAGCTAGAGGCGTGAAGTTTCGTGAAAATATTAGCCGTTGTGTCACGGTCTCTGCTTGTGGAGTGAACGTTCGTGAAAATGCCAGCTATTGAATCGTCTTCCATAAAACATAGCACCTCTCAAGGAGCTAAGTTCACAATACAGTATATGTAACATTCGATTATATTCCTGTTGAGATAGTTAGAGATAGTTAAGTTTAGTTGAACAGTGATATGAAGCTATAGGTAAGTTAGGGTTCTTTCGATTAGTCATGACGCGAGGGAGTTAAGAGACCCAATAGGCTGGCTTTTTAAGAAACTTTAAGGAAGTACGCTGGCTTTACCCCTTGCAGTATTGATAAAGGTGTTAGAAGCAATCCGATTACGCTTGAGACGGGTGAACACTACATTTTAAAGAGCAGGATAGTATTTTTTGAAGTCTTAGTGACAAACCGTTTGTATGGGTAACGCCTGAAATTCTATCCAACGAAGCAATACCAAAGCACCTGTTTTAAGTTTCAGACAGTCAAACCTTGGGTGCTCAACGTAGTTCGATTTCACTGTACCAGTATATGACCGCCAGTCGTCCTCAACATCGAAACCAACGATAATGAAGGGATACCGCAATAGAATAAAATTTATGAATCAGAGAAGCCGTTGTGACGAAAGATTGTGTACGAGTAATTTCACACATGCGGTATTTAATTCATGCCGGGCGATAAAGAATAATTTTAGTAAATAGTGGGTGCGACGAGTTTCAAAATGTGGCGGTTTCGGTGTTGTGATACAACGTTTGCGGTTTCAGTGTTGGCGCGCTGCAGGAAGCAAAGAGAGTAATGGGGGAACTCAATGGGACTAAAATGAAACTTAACCGTGACCGCATGTCATCTAATGACGTCACAACGACGAGTCGAAGCATTTGAGGGTTGCACCTCAGGCTTTCGTAGGTTGAGCTCTTAATCCTAACCAGAAACATAAGCAGTGTAATATTCTTGACGAGAGAGAAACCATAGCAACAGTTTTTGCTCAAACATTCTGTACTTGACGACAACATTTTACAGTGATTTGTGGGTGGGTGCAGCTCAAGTAGCTGATCAGTCAGGAGCAGGAGATTGAGTGAATTAAGTAAAAACAACTGCTGTGATATGTTTAAATATGTTTTGTAACGAGCACTGTGAACTGGCTATGAAGTGTAAATAAGGCTTCACTTTAAAGAAGAAGTTAAATCAGGGCGCCGTACCAGCCCAAACCTTGCCTCTGCTACTGTGAAAGTTTCCACCAGCCCCCATTGTAATTTTTCTGTTGATAATTGTTTATTGTTCAATTAGCATATGCTCTCTTCATTTATTTACATGCTTATAGGATGAAATTTACAATTTACGACGATTTTTCTGGAGAATTTATTTGAAATAAGCATAAGCTCAAATCCTCCCGTTACCCTCTTTGCTTCCTTGGCGCGATGCAACGCTGGTTGTTTCGGGGCTGCAAGATGCGTACATACGGTACAGCTTAATACGTAAAAAGAAGTGAGCTTATCCTCTTACAGTCTGTTTATTTCTTTGAGGCGAAAAAATAACGTAGTTCCAGCTCATTAGCTGCGCATAAAAACAGCAATGAGATTGACGTTGATTACTGACGCAAGTAGATCATTGTGGGTCGTAGCCAAAAAAAAAGTAACTCGAGCAGTAATTGCATAGAAATTATCAACATAATTGGTTTATTAGATGCTCTGTTATGCTCCCCATCTGAATGGGGTAAATATTTCAACACTGATAAACAAGCGCATAAATTACGGTTACTTTACTATTTCATTGTCTAGCTAAGGCCAATTGATGCTAATGTATTGCCGAAATCTTGGCACAGAACGCCTTCTAATAATAGACGCGAAAATCATGTAGATGAAAACATTTTAGCAACGACGGCAAAAAACTGGACATTATCGTCCCTGATATTTAGTATACGAGGAAAAAATAGCAGAGGCTACAAAAATAGCCGAGGCTACAAAAATAGCAGGAGTTGACGTACGTACTCAATTGGTTCACATTTTAACAATTGCTATAAATATTCAGAAATGGTTGCCATTTCGTTACGCCTTTAATTAAGGCATGAAGTTTTCAACTCTTATTTAAAATTCTTATTCTTACTAAAGCATTTAAACAAAATACACTGCTATTAAAAATGCATCTTCGCAGCCTTACGATATCCACAAGAACCAAGATAATACGGCGGCCTACCGTGTATACAAACACAAACAGGTCGGTTGCCATAACTACAAACGCAGTGTTTCTACACTGCACTAACTCGCTTGGGAACAGTAAGCCAGGGAAGTAAAGGAAAATTGTAAAAGTCATGAGGAAAAGCTTTGTAAAAACGAAAGAATATTCGCAAAGTACAGACAAACGAATGGGTGGATGAATAAACTTTAACAGACGAATCGGCGAACGGTATCACTAGTAGACCGCAGTGTACTAGTAGACAACAGGGTACTAGTAGACAACTGTGTACTGGCGTGTTCGGCCGTCAAAAATGAAGGCAAAGAACTAAACAAAAGCAAGACATCCCGAAGTGATATATATGGTCCCGTAAAATGCCTGCTTTTTCATTTTTGCGACATGATGCAATGTTCGAAAACGTTCAGTGGCACGAAAATTGAAAGAGTTTTTCTTATTTCAAGAAGTAAAATTAGCAATTGTTTTAAGCATGCAGTTAAAATAAGTATAAATTTTGAGACAATTTCTACTCCAAGTGACAGTATTCGATGGTAGTGAATTAATTATCAGTAGATTAAGGACGTCTACGCTTGGGTCGTCGAAGGCGACAGGAACTTCGGCTTTGTCTCTTTGAATCTCGTTGCAGTTCTTAGAGACAACGCGATTAAGTTGAACCTTCTGAAATTTCCATTTTACGAAGTAAGATTAAGTTCGTTGATGTCGCACAGGTGATCAATTTTGAGTAAATATCTGAAACGTGAATATACGGGTCGAAGCCTGGGCACCTGTCTTCAGTTTCGGACAAGTTAAGTGAAGTGTGCTTGGCTTTGACAATCAAATCGAAGGCGTCCTAAGTATTAGTTGAAATAGAACAAGATGGTTTGATTATATTAATTATTTTACTTAAAGAACTAAGCTCAGACATTTTATACTTGAGTGCCTCGTCAAGCTGGCAAAATAGATGCTACGGCTTCAGTCAACAAGAAGCACGATGTTTAGGGTGGTGCCAGGAATATGGTTATAAACAAAAAACACAAATACGTAAAACAGGTCAACGATGGGTAACAATAATTGAATCTTAGGATACCAAAACGACTCAAATTTGATCAGCATTAGTTTTTCCTTTTAGCGATGGCCTGTGCTTCTGAATTTGTGTTAAAAATAAGTGCATTCCTCGAGCCGTGATGAACAGTTAATTTTCTAATTATGATGTCGATATGTTGTCAGAGACGATCTAAAGGAAGGTTTGTCTTTGAGTCATAGGACATATTTGGTAGAAGTGGGTGTCGGGTGCACAACATGGCCAGTAACGCACTCATATACTTATAAGACCTCTCAGTAACTGTTATTTCAATACTCTCGGCGACTACGAAGGTTAAACAAAGTGTTATACGAGAAATAATTGTAATACTCTCGCGAATACGTAAAGGTCAAGTCAACTTGACATCACCCCTCTACTGGGAAACCCACACTCACTGGTTCGTGCTGCAGATATAGGTTAATTGGTTCCAAAGAAGTGTACGGCTGCCGTCGACCACGGATGGTTAAAAGCTATGGCGCCATCGACGAAAGGCTCTGATACAACGACACGTGCTCCCCTCTTTTCCTCATTTCTGGGAAAGGTAAGTATCTCCACGGCAGCTGTGCAGTTATCAAATGCTGAGTCAATGTGTCAATCGCCGCAAAAGCTCGCTTGCATTAGTTGGCATCCAAAACTGCAAAGTTTAATGTCATAATTAAGCTGAGCACCCCAGGTTGCTGCTACCGCTGCATAATGAAAATTTCATTGGAATAGCATTTTATGAGCCAAGGGAGGAAGCATTCTTTTTGATGAGAAACAGACATGGTAAAAATTTCCTCAAGCTCGTATTTTTAAGACAAGGTGTATACTTTGCTCCCCTCTTTTCCATAAATTCACATGTTGGCAACTTTGTCAAGTTGTTACTTTATGAGACAACAAAAGAACTTGCGTTCGTTTTCCCGTAAAAACAAGCACAGTAAAATTTCTTGGGTTTCTCGTTTTACGAGACCATGTAAACATGTCCAGGTCTTTTCCCCTGCAACTCCCATTACGGAAATTTCACCTTGTCTGTATTTAAACTGACGATATACTCGGCGTTGTTGCACTAAGATGAGCACACAAACATTTTCTAAGGATGTTTTCACGCCTACCTCTCCAACTTGGCAAGCCAATATTCACTGCAGCCAGTCGCCAATAATCAGCTTATGGAGTGAGACGACAATCCCTAAGGGAGTTTTCTAATGCAAATACCTGGGCAACATATGACACCATCTGTAGTTTCTCCAGTAAAAATATTCTCTTCTAATTGGGTTTTACCTTATTTTTGATGCAAATCTCGTGTGATATAATTTTTCAGCTACGTCTTATTTGTGTGCGCTGGAAAAATAAGATGGAAAATTACGCTGCTGGCATATTTTGAACTTCTCATTCGGGGTAAAATTTTTTTTTGAGAAATAAGAAGACTTTTTACGTAACGGATACACTGACTTCAATTACTCAATGGACTCGTAATTCACGACTATATTTTGATTACAACCTACGCAAATGTGTCTTGATTTACAGTCCTACTATGTGCTAAATATATTAGGAAATTTAAGCAAGCATTTATGTCACATTCACTGTAGAGAAGAACTACAATGTGACAATGACTTGAAACCACTTACCAGTGCATTAATGTAACATTTACTGAAGAAAAAACATCGTCTGTCTTTGAATAACTTAATTCGAACCACTTACCAAAGCATTAGTGCCACATTTACGGACGAAAAAAAGTAGTTTGACCTGCAATAGCTAAGAAAAACGTTCAATCGCAATAGAGCTGTAACGCAATTCTTCCTCTCGTCCCAGTCGCTCCTGGCTGCGTTACAAATATGTTAAGATTCGTCGAAAAGCGGGGAAATCTCATTTGGGTTCTAAATTAGTCACATCGATCTTCAAAGAGCGAAATAATTCGAAATTCCCAGAGCCTGAAAACAAAGACGTCCTCCTACTCCTACTTGTTGAAATGCACGGGCGTCTTCAGTTGATTGGAAGAACAGGTGACGGGATAAAATGAGTAATTTTTATAGGGAGCCTACTTCTTAGTATCTACGGTACAAGTACTACACGTCATAGTTTTTTGGTTACTTGAATAATATCACATGCAGTGCCCGCACTGGGATTGAGATAAACGGCGAAGGGGGGGGGGATTGCAGCCCCAAGAGTGTGTGCTCAAGTCTGAACTACAGTATATTTAATATACGTAACTATTTAAAAAGAGCAGCAAAAACTTTTACGAGGTTAAGAATATTTTAGGTGATCAAGGAAAATCAAGCACCCTAAATTAGACCTAACAACGTCTTTGCTGATATAACTACGTTTACTTTAACCTGTTAGGTGCACTCTATTCATAATGATCACTTGTATATTTTCACCCTCCTCTCAGTGTATAAAAGAACATAAAGTTATACTATATTCTATCACTATTATCTGTGAGCCTGTGTAGTAGTTCATTGACTATATCAATATCCTCTAGCAACTATATGCACGATGTATCTGTATATTCGAGGAAAGAATTAGATTTTTATGCAGTAAGGTATGCACTGAACATGTCAAGAGGCCGAGCGCTACACGTTATACCTGCAAATAGGGTTTCAGCGTGGGTCTGGCGCTCGGCCTTATTGGGTGGGAGCTGAAACCCCTGGGTTCTGCCCTACTTCCTTTTTCCTCCTTCCTTAAGAGCAAGATGTATTCGATTGTGTGATTGGCGTGTTTGTTTTTTTATTTTTCTTTGAGCTACTCGCAGATGGGTCTATTTCGTGTTCTTTTTCTTAATCATTGATTGATCTACTGACTTGTCAGCTTCCTGGCTGGTAGCCCAGTGGACTTTAGTTATGTATAAATAACGTATTTTATGTAACCACGGCACCCGACATTGAGCTAAAGTTGGGCCCCCAACAACGAATATTTGCAGATTTTGTGCATCAGCTTTGCCTGCCTTGTGTTATCTGCGCATAATGAAGGGATATCTGAGTTTCTATGCATTGTGTTTAGACATAGTACTTTTACGAGGATTTTCCCTCCGGCTTTGTACGTTGGAAGATACTGTTCTATGAGTGCCTTACTGTAGTTGTTCAGCGAGATTGTTTAGGCAAAGGGGCCCAGCGTTACTAACGTAGTACCCTCCAAATGGGATTTCAGCTTGGGTACGGCGCTCGGCCTTATAGAGTGGGGGCTGAAACCCCTGAGTTCAGCCTTAACCTCCCTTTCCTATTATTTTACGAAGCGACGATTCTGTCGTGTGACTTAAGCTCGTTTTCTTTGTCAATTGCCCCAACGACTTATGAGGTTTTCAGTGGATTACCCAGTAATTTTTTTTCATTATGTAACGCGATGTGTGTAAGGCGGACATCTGACACTCAATTGAAGTAGGTCGGCATTTGGCAATACTATATTACTGTAATAGAGAAAATTTTTAGCTTTCGTTCATTAATGCTTGGTTGTTTTGAAAATTTCTAAATTCTTTACATAGTCATACTATTTTCATGACAAGTCACTCCATATGCTATTATGTGTCGGAATAATGTTTACAGGTCGTATTGAAGATGTTGAACTTATTACGCTTTGGATGTCTTAAAGATCTTGGCATTTTATTGTGGTAGAAATATAATTTTTTCAGAAGTTACCCTTTTTGTTGTTATGTATGAAAGAGAATTAATGTCACATGTCTTCTCGTAGTGATATTTTTAGGAAATTTGAACTTATGTTCGTGCTACTATACGACTGCTTATATCTTTTGCATCCCATAAGCAATCACAGCTTTTAGTTGGATGCATTCTCTGTTAACAGAGCAATTGTTTTTATTTTGTCAACGTGATGTGACATTTGAAATAAATAAAGGAGTATAGTGATGAATATTGGGGATACTTAGATAGCCTACTTCACAGTATAGAACCACAACACACATCCTTGTGTTTCTGGGAACACCTATGTACTAGTCGCCTAAAACTAGCATTGTCTTTTAACAATAATATTCGATTAGCTCTTTGCTGATGGACTGTTACGACACATATAGGCTGTAGTAATGACTGATATTGACTTCCCATCACCCGGCAAGTGATCATCTAGGGTTACTTTAGTAGAGCTATTTATGTGAAACCGTTTTACCAGTCGCTCGGTATGCGGTTAAGCTGTAAGTAAAGATTTAACACAAATGGAAACAAGCAATAACGAGAATATTTTATAGAAGTGCCGGTGTTATGCTTTTGTGAAGCAGGATTTTAACTCTTACAACTCTTCCCAATCGCATATTTATCCAACATTTTCCGATGCCACCCACTACACACTCAGATAAATGCTCGTCATTTCCCGATAAGGTTACGACTCTCAGGCAATAATTTTATTCTCGAAGAGAAATTTAGCTGGTGCGACCGAGACTGGGCTGGGATGAAGATATATGGCGTCTCTCGGCCTGCTTGTGATGACCGTTAGACTGCCAAAGACCCGTGCTGACCCGTCTCCTCTCCAAATTTAGACCTACTATTTTTCAATCATTGGACATGAAGCCGTATACCAATGAAATTTCCTGCTATTTTTAAATCATTGGACATAAAATTGGACATACCAATGAAATTTACTTAACCTTCTTGACAAAACGTTTAGATGATTTCTCCACAGTTCTACAAACTAGTTTTTGATTCACACTTATTTTATTGAGAACTATTCTAGAGTAGAAGTAAAAACAGGCTTCATAAAATGCGACGATTCGTTGATCGTATTCACTACCTAGCACCCGCGAACGAAGTGAGAGAGGTGATAATGTTTTCGTTGAAGATTTAAGTACTGTATATATATTTGTATATCTGCCCACCCAATAAGTTGTCGAAGGAGTTGAGCAATGTTTATAACTTTTTGTAGGGAGTTTGGTGAATTGACCTAGATGTGACCCATGCAAAAAAACTAGACCTAGCTGGCCATAAAATATGACGGCGTCGAATTTTCCTCAACCGGTGCGACTATGCCTCCATCGTGGCAGATCGTCTAGAGAACGGGGGCTTTCTATTTTTTCCAATGTGCCCTAGCCTCGTTCATCAAAAATGACTTCGTTGAATTAGTCCCCTACCGCGGGTGATGGTCTTACGCCACCGAGGCATTCTAGTTTGTAACTTTGCTTGCTTGTGACAATATATTGCTTAAGCAAGTGTTAGATATCCAAGTTCTAGGTTAGCTTATCACAAATGGGATCAATAATAATTAGTGAGTTGTGAAATTCAATCGCTGCGTTAAGTTGAGAAAGTTTGCTTCGTTACTTATTATAAATTAAAATTAGCGTTATATGGACGGAATTGCAGAAATAATAAATTTAATATCGTTTGTAACAAATACACACTCGAGTGAGGCCCAGTGGGAGAGGAAAAAAGCGTCTATTTTTTAACACAAATTTCTGCTTCTAATCGAACTTTATACCAGCGACTTTCCATCACACAGTTGAAAGCCAGAATTTTTGTCCCGCGGCGATTTGAAATTCGTGTTTAGCTGGACCGGCCCGTCGGATGCTGGACAGATCTGGCGGATAAACGGTCATTCAAAAATGATATCGACCAACCAGCGCGATAAGGCGTTTGCTCCAAGCTCATAGAGGCTGCACTGATGTTAATTATGATAATGAAATATTGTGAAATAGTAGTATCTGGTATCGGGGTTACACACAGCTAGCGCTCGCTCAACTTGTGAGTGACCATTCATCATGTGCGACATCCAGAATACACAGTGAAAGCACTAGCCAAAATGCACTCCTGGAAAGTGATTTACGCTGAACCCCATGCGAGTTGAGCGTCCGCGCATGAGATGAGCGCATGGCTGCGGCTTAAGAAGCGTTCACACTAGGTTAGATAGCAGGCAGTAGACAGACCCGTAGGCCCATTGCCAGAGCGCCGCCGGAACTGACGCTTCGGCCCTCTATGAGCTATTGCTATGCTGTTATATTCTTCACAGTTATTATTAGTCTGATTTGTATATATTTGTAGTAACACATTACTTTGGAAAAAATTAAACAAATTTAGCCCTTGCAGAATTGTCTTCGCCAATTTTGTTTTAGTTTCTAGTTTTATGTATTTTTATCTCTTTGTTTTCGCTGTAGTCGAATTATGCACTGACTGTACCTTTATCACTGTATAGTTACTTACTTCCTGTTAACCATGGTATAATATGCTGTTAATGAATCCTCCTAACGGCTCCTCATGATGTACATGAAAATATTTTGCTCGTTATCTACAGTGTGGATTGTAACATATGCTCGATGGTGAGTATTTTCAGATTTTTTTTTCACTAAGCAATATCAGAGGGATCCGCAGTCAAAGTTTTAGGCAGCCTGTGCAAGTAGGTAGAACAGGGAGGAGGGGGAAGGGGGGTCTCCTGAAAAGATTTGGTTTTAAAAAGAATTTCTCCTACAGCTTTTATCGTAGAGAGATGATACAGATATAGTTGGATTCGTAACAGACCATAGTGTTTATACGTATGCTCGCCGAATTTGAAGAGCCAAAATGGTTTTGTAGTTACATTGAAGAGTCTACATTTTTTCAATATATAAAATGTTCTATTCAAAATTTCGAAAAACGGCGAGCATGCATTGCTACACATCGCTTTTGAATCCAATGGTACGTGAATAATCTCTTTACAATAAAAACAGTAGGAGAATTTTTTTCAGTCGCCTATTTTTTGCCCATTATCTCGTAAACTATTACGAAAATGGGGAAAATGCCTCTAGTAAGCTCCACTTTATTTTCGCCGATAAATAAGCATACCAAATCTCAAGTCTCTAGCTCCCATAAAAATTTATTTTTAACTAGACGGTCCCCTTAATTGGAGTTTTTCGGGTGAGGTTCTGGGTGTTGCGCACTCCTACATTCTCATATAGAATCCCCTCGTATTTGTTTCCGTTTGTACATAGAGTCGTAACTGGTGACGAGTAAAAAAAACAGTGATTTATGCTCACAGTGCACGTAACCGCTGGCAGCTTGTTAATCAGCTCGAGGTGTTAACTGGTGAAATACACGATGCAGTAATCAGAGAAATGGATGGTGACTGATGATATTAACCCTTTGACTGCTAAGTGAGGATGAACTTTGCAGGAAATGTAGTGGATGTCAAGTGATTATAAAGGGAGTACAATAAACATCGCGCAAGATATTGCGCCATAAAAGTGAATGTTGGTCATTCCTAGTGGGAATATACATTCCAGCTTTACACGTAATGTTGATTAGGATATTCCATTGACGAGTTTAATAAATAATAAATATGTAAGAGGTTACGCATCCCATAGTAAATCCATGACCTACCTCACCAATTTATAAATGTAGGTTATATACTAAATACGTGACTCAACCTACAGGTATCACTCTTTACCTGATCTTATAGCAGTGGCCTGTTCTTAGGTACAAGCGCGTCTCGTCAATTATACGCTGTTTATGGCACCATTGGGCCCGTAAAACCTTATTTGCAGTCCACGCAAAGCTTTCATAAACAATTTTCTGCCATAAACCCGTGGTGCTTCTGAGAAAAGTTCCATAAAATTCACCACGCCCTCTAATCTGCAGGCTCTAGGTATAACGATCACGGAGCTCTCTGATCTGCAAGAGGTACTTTGAATATCCAACACCGATTTGTAGACAAACTTTCCATAACTTTATTGCCTTCTACGCCCTAATTTTCCTTGATTGGCGACTCCCAAAAAAGACCACCGAGTAGGCAGAGGATTCTATTTCAGGCCTAAGAAGCTAAAAATTCCAAAGCTCAGAAGATGAGTAACGTGATTTTCAGAAGGACGGGTCTGAGTGTTCCTTCGCAAGTTTTTTTTTTACAAAAATCGATAATACTGATTAATTATGAGAGGAGGTGAGTCAGCAATTTCAGCCTACTGTCTCAGCTGACAGTTCACAAACAAAACACTTACGAAATAACGTTCGCAGGAATTGTAAAAACTTTTACAGTATATTTTTAGTCAACTAACTGGGGCCCAAATTTTGGCCCTATTCAAATTGCTACACAGCAAGCTTTTCAAAATCCCCAAGAATGTAATTTTGAAAATTTCTATAACTCTTTTGCAAGCTCGCGTGGCAAAATATTTAGCTTAAGTTTAGAGGCCACAATTATATCCTGGAATTTTCAAAACAATCCCGGAAATTTTCAAGACGGTCCTGGATGGTTCACGGCAATCCTGGGCCTCGATTTATCAAAGTAGATGCACGTTTGTAAAACCCAGCTACAATTGTGTCTCTCAATTACCACTTGTAGGTTCATTTACACACTTTACGCGCCCCTTGAGAGCCCAAGTAGCATGCAACGAGCTCTCCTATGGCCGGATACGCAGATCGTGTGCATAACGTTTTACAGTTACAATTACAAGCGTGGGGTTCATAGATTGCGTTTTTATTATTATTTTTTTTATGTAAGGAAGTTGTTAGTTGCAAGACAGCAAGCCCAACCAACTGAAACGTTTCAAATCTGAGCTTTGGATTTTTTTTTTTTTGACGAACCCGGAATATTTGCAACAGTCCAACATTTCTCGGGACCGTCCCGGATTCCTCGAGATGGTCTTTTCTCTTTTATAACTTCTGTTGCATGTAAATTTACAGAATATAAATTAATGCGTAAGTTACAACGTTATTTCAATGAAAATTGTGTGATTAACTACCTACTACCACTATAATAAGCGAAGAGTTTCGTACTTCATCGGGGCACTCAGAAATTTTTTACTGCTGCTATAAGTGAATTTGCCAAACTGAAGCGCATAATAAAAATTAGCGAAAGCGCTATTGTGTAATAAACTAAGAAACTAACCGGCGTGCTCGCGCTTGTCATTTATAGTCTTTCACAATTTTTATAGCTGAAAACCGTAGAAAAATACGAAACTTTGCACTGTTACTGTTATATTAACCCATTACCGGACAAGTGATCATTCATGGTTTCTTCTATAATTCCATTGCTAGAAAGTGTTTTTCAACCGCGTGGTAAACATTTAAAGCCTTTGTGGGAATATTTCGCAGTACTTTATGCGTATAGAAGGATTTTAGCGGCAAAGTCGTATTAGGATAATGATTTTCTCCCTAAACCTGAAACTGACCAGTTATTTTTATCAAAACTGCACGCTCGGG
This sequence comes from Parhyale hawaiensis, assembly GCA_001587735.2. Lineage (NCBI taxonomy): Eukaryota > Metazoa > Arthropoda > Malacostraca > Amphipoda > Hyalidae > Parhyale > Parhyale hawaiensis. The sequence continues at coordinate 407,829 of LQNS02276481.1, read as the reverse complement.
CTACTACGGACAGGTAGTACAACCCAAATGAAGTACTCTGCTACACCAGGAAGCCCGAAACGCTGCAGCTAGTAGCAAATCCAACAGAAAGCCATTAACAGCTGATCTAAACGCCTGCTAGCCGACACGACTGAAAGCCGATGCCGGCAATGAATTTCAAACCGAAGCAGACCAGGCAAGAAACACCGACTGAACCGACGAGTTCGGCATCTGACATTCTCCAAAGTCAAAGAGTGCGCATCACCCGCAGCACGTGTAATCTTCCTAATGACCTTGAGGGCTGGGACAGAAGAATACAACCGATGTCTTTCATTGTTGTACACCTTATAAAACATATAGAGTGCGGCCACCTCTCTCCTATGGGACAGATGCACTAGATCACTTTCAGCGCACAGCCTACTGGCTGGACTAACAGGTGTGTCCACCAGACGCAAGTGACTGTCAGCAGCTGAAGCCCAGACCGGTGAGCAATACTCCAACACAGGCAGCTAAAAAGCATAGAAGCATCTGCGGACTACATCTACATGCTGCTTTCTCATAGCAATGACATTGCGTGCGCGTCTCTCGCATACTGGATGGCATATACAGTGTTCATTTTCGCACGCCAGGAAGAAGGATCGTTATGCTCTACGAACGTTAACTTGCCTGTTTCACAGCTTCTGATATGCTTCAAGTAAAACTCAAAGATGAACGTACTATGCATAAGCATCAACTGTTTGTTCGAACTATTTCGATTGAGTACTCTCTTTATTTCAGATCTTAAATTTCAATCCAATTCCTTAATGCGCAACAGCTGGCAAGCTTCTCACTGCTTTAGGAATTTACTTATTACCTCTGCCAAAAAGATTACATTTTTGCTGGGGTTAGGAACAGACGATTAAAGTTTGGTGATGATCAGGAGGAAACCCCGAATTCTGCACGATTTTGACATTTTCGATCGTTGCCAGTGCATTGCCTGGCGAAGGTTTTCGCTCTTGGAGTGTCTCTTCAGTTGTTTTAAATATGGAATAGACTGTAAATAAGCTAACATTAAATCAACAGCATTTTGCCTTAACTGCCCAATTAGGTTAAACTATGTTGTGAAGGGTTAGGAGCTATATAGTACCATGATTAAAAATAACACGAAAGCAAGAAATATAGACTACGTCTGTTTGAAAATAATTTTAAGAAGCATATCTTAAATAAAAATGTTCGAATTGTACTTATATGTACCGAAGTTTTGAAGCATAAAGACGCAGACTCTATGCATAGAAACTCACGAGATACACATCACGAAAGTTATGTTTACGTGTCGGTTACTGTTACCTGCGAGATCAGTAGATGATCTTTTCTGGAAGTGTTGTGCAGCATATTTTAACATTGGGTATAACACTACTACCCGCGGAATATTCGCGAGGATGACTAATTTTCACCGAGTGCGTGTGTGTCCTTCCGGACCTCTTTCAAGGAAGTGTCAATCCAAGCACTCGGTCCCTTTCCTGCAATACTGCTGCTCAGACCCACTTTCATGTGCTTCCTAGGCACACTGGGCAGAGTTGCTACCAATTTTGGCTAACCCCCGCCATCTGTTGAATTTTCTATGCCACAACTAGTCCACGGACTTGATGGGTCGCGGGCTGGGAGAAGAAAACGTGTTTACAACGTCGGTCCTAGTTAACGAATAAATTAAGAAAGGTGCCAATAAATACCAGGTGACTGTTGTTATTGTTTTTTTTTTAACTGATGATAAGATTACATCTTACATTAACCTAAAAATTATCTTGGACATATTGTAATTTTTGCTGTGGACTGTGGGGAAAACGTTTGGGTTCAAGAATAAAAATAAACGTTTTAATGAACCAAGTGTGTACTTTTTCAACACATTTATTGATAAAACTTCATTATGATACCACCCATGCGAGAATCGAATGACTCCACTCAGAGGAGACCTCATGATATCCATTATTTTTTCAATTATAATAATAACGTCGAATTTAAGTTTTGCCGCATTAAATTACGGAAATGATTCTTGTAGGGGTAAATTCTTGTAGGGATAAATTCTTGTAGGGATAAATTCGCTAAATTTGATCTTATCTGTTCATACCAGCAATCGCAGCACGTTAGAGTGCTTAACTGGCAGGCACCAGTACTCGGCATCGGCTCTGCCCAGATTGGTGATTATTTGCTGTACTGCACTCTTAGAGTTAGCATTTCTGGCGTTCACAGGCTACTGCGGAGGTGCTGACCTTAACTAGATATGGGACGGTCGCATAGGGGTTGCAGTTGTCCCATGAACTTATGTATCTATTTTGAACCTTTAGCGCTGACCATCTGTGGTCGACTTCATCCGTGCAGTCCTCAGGCGTCGGCGAGCATCTAATTATAGCACGAAGCAGTGCATGTAAACTTTTTTCTTGGAGTGTGCGGTCTAGTTAACAACTTTACCTTTAATAGAAGCAGCTATTAAACGACAGTCTATTGGCTAACGTATGTCATACACAGCGCCTCCGATCATACGTTGGTGTGCCCGCTTAAACAGCTGAGAGAAGCACTGCTTTCTGAACTCAAATCCGCTCAAAGTTCGAAGACATGTTTGAAACTTTATATATCACCTTGGGCTGCTCCATAAGCTGAGATTAATGGGTATTGGTGGTTCAGTTCTCGCAATAATTAGTCAATTTTTATCTGACAGACGTCAGTGTGTAGTTGTTGATGGGAAGAGGAGTGAGTTTTTGGATTTGGTTTCTGGTGTCCCA
>LQNS02276481.1:377070-390048 GCA_001587735.2 Parhyale hawaiensis | reverse complement strand
CTTGCTATAAATAACTAATTGCCACGCTGTTTCCCAACATAGTTTAAGGTGTATTTTGTAGTCTTTTATTTTTTGTTTGTTTTGTAGTTCTTTTGCCGGAAAAGCACTTAGTAGTGCTTAGATATCAGCTTGAGAATGATGTTGCGTTACATGTAACATTTATTTACAATAAAGATTGATTGATTGATTGATGTTCCATTGCTCTATGGGATTCCAGAGTCCTATTCGGTTTTCTTGGTCCTGTGAAGTTGCCAGTATTCCAATATTCTGAATAACTCAAGCTGCCCTATTGCCTTCGTCCCACCAGGATCGTACCGCCCTCCCCCGGACCTCCCTGCGGGCTATGGCGCCCTGTGGCCGCGGCAGTTTTACGGCGGGCAATACTACCTCCGCCGTCCGCAGCCCTACGCTCCCCTTGACCTGTTCAAGAACATCCAGCAGGAGAAGCAGGAGGCGCTGCAGGAGGCGGTGCTGCCTGCAGAAGGCAGGAGGGACAAAGGAGTGCAGGAAGAGGTGCAGGACGTGGTGATGGGGGAGTCCCTGGAGCGGGAGGCGGGGGAGACCAGCGCCTGGGGTGGTGGTGGCGGAGGTGCGAGAGCCGCCCTCCTCAGAGACAGACCTGGCAGGTGTGTTGGTGACATGGATACTCTAAATTATCATAATTCTAGTCTTCTAAAATAATACAAGCATTATTTACATGTGGATGCATAGCAGGTTGTCTGCCAGTCAACCATATTATTTACTTCAGTAGGTTTCCATGGAATGCTGTCTGCCGACCTACTATCATTTAGTTCAAGAAATATAGGTATTACTTAATTACACAAATATTCATAGGATGCTGTCCTCGAAACAACATTCCTCTTGTTTTATGTCATTTAAATATTACTTACATATGAATACAAACAGTAAGCTGTCCGCCAAACAATATTGTCAGTCTATGATAACATAAGTATTACTTTCGTAAGGTTGGTTCCACGGAATATTTTGTGCCACTAAACCTTCTTGTATATTGCTTGTGATCATATACACTTCATGCTTACATAAGGATCCACATGTCGAGAATCCAATCTTTTAATTTCTCATTACTATTTACAACACGTGTATTGCTTGCATTGGAATGCGTGCGATTGTGTATGCATATATACATTTATATAATAATTGTGTTTTATGTATAATAATTATTCACAGTGGCTCCTTTTTTTTCATATTTACTAGAATTAAGTGACATGCTGCTCCTAAGCTTTGGCCTATCGGTTTATTTATTTTATTATTGTTATTTTTATTATTGTGTGTGTGATTGCATAGAGCATAAAATTGAATTCTCGTATATATTTTATTGTATAGCCACATATATCATATGTCGAAGACACACTAGGTAATCACACGCTCAACTTATGAACGGCTGTCATCTTTCCCTTCACATCCCGATTCCGGGTGAGGTGACCTTTTGCCCGGAGATAAATGATTATTGATATCCAACTGTCCTCTACAGCAGGCCAACTGCTAACCATCCTTATTACATGTGGCTGCAGCATATGTATATATTCTACTGGTGCATTAAAGTAAGCAGATCCCAGTGATAACTGACATCTATATTTAGAGTTCCGTAACATCATTCTGTCTCAAAGTTTAACACGGTTCGCTATTGGAGACCTCGTGATCTTCCCATTACTACAAATTGGATTTTCGCTTTCCCAATTTCAGAGTGTGGGTCTATCTTGCATTCCCGTGGGCAGATCAACAAAGCAATCAAATTACTGTAATAGACCAACAATTTACTAGCCATCGGCGGAGCAATGTATGGGAAATTTGTGAAGGGGAAATTTCTAAACTTCCCAGATCGATAGCACAAACGGAGCTGTGTGTCTCCTCTTAAATTGAGACGTTGAGAGACAGCTAAGGTATGTAAACTCCAAGGACCGTTTTAGGTGTCGAGCAGCGGTGCCTCTTATTTCTTACCCAACCCTATACAGAAAATCGAATGTAGTTTCGCGTTTAGATATCACATTTTTGAAACATCAAGTGTTCTCCGATCGCTCGGTCGGTGATAGGGGAATACATGGATCTCGATAACCAGAAATGATGCAAAATAACCATGCATGGTCGTCAACGTCCTGGTGCACCTAGGCAGCTCATGCGTGTCATAGGAGTGGTGATGTCCCGATAATTACCTCATCAAGGAGGTTATGTTTTCGTCGACTTTGTCTGTCTGTCAGTTATTCTGTCTGTCTGTCTATCTGTCAGTCATCGAGAATCGGTAACTCAAAAAGTTAAGGACCCATTTTGACGAAATTTGCAGTGATTGTTCGGAGAAACAGACGACTAACTTTTGGTGAAGATCGGTCCATCCGTTTGTTTGTCTGGCTATTTTTTGTTAGTGCCCTAACTTAGAAAGTAATGGACGAACTTTCACAAAATTAATTTCCATGAGTTGTTGGGTTTATTACAGAGAGTAAATGATCAAATTTTTGTAATGATCTGTTTGTTCGTTCGTTTGTTTGTCGCTATGTATGATTTCATATTTGTTAGCGCAATAACTCAAAAATTATGGATGGATCTTTATGCAATTTTCTGGGATTGTTAGTACTATTAAAAGACATAGTTGACTAAATTTGGTGATTATCGATAGGTCCGATTTCGTGCTTGACTAAAATTTGTTAAAATGTTTGTTGGCGCAATAACTCAAAAATTATGGATGGATCTTTATGAAATTTTCAGGAATTGTTAGTCATATCAAAATATCTAAAGACATAATTGATTAAATTTTGGTGATAATCGGCTCGTCCGTTTGTGTGTCTGACTTATGTTAGTTAAAATGTTTGTTGGTAGCATAACTCAAAAAGTTAGGAACGGATCTCCAAGAAAATTACAGACACTGTTAATACTATCAAACGGCACAAGTGATATACTTTGGTGTTGGTAGAAGAGATATCATGGTTTCAGAGCCGAATCGAATTTTTCGTTACCGCTGCCTTGCTTGGCGGAGGTATGCACTCTCAGAGTGCTCTAGTTAATAAATAAATAGTCAAGATTAATTTAAAATTAACTTTAGATTTAACTCTCTCCAGTTGAGAGAAATGGCCAAGCTAAAATGCGTGTTAGAATAGTCAAGGTCAAAGTTACCAGATTTTGGAATTTTCTATTATTATAAAATTATGATACTACAAATATAATAAAGGGCCGTCTAGTGAAATCTAGATAGGAAAAATTAATGCGATTTTATCTAACTACAATCCAGCAAACAGCTGTGTTCTATACTAATCCCCCAGTATGCTGTCACATGTCGAACAATAGTTAGATAAACACTCTGCAAATCCTGAATTTTACTGGATCTCTCTTTAATACCGTACTTGTCTGCACAGGTCGTGCTCAGGGTCGGCCCAGTGTCGGCGCAAGGTCGACTCCACGCTGAATCTCCTCATGCGGATGATGGAGACCGGCAAGCGGCGCTAGTGGACATGAGGCCGCATTACGGGGGGACATGAAGACCATGTGGGCACACTGCAGTCATGTGAAGCTGGTGTGGATGAGTGGGGGAGGGTTAATCATGAGAGGACAAGAGATGGATCAGTGGTGACCATGAGCAGACATTGAGTGGATAAGTGGTAATCATCAGGGGCCATGAGATGGATCAGCGGTGAACATGACAAGACATGAGGTGGATACGTGGACAGCCGGTAATAATGGCGATACATTGCTTTGAAACACACACACATTTTAGTTAGAATATCGCCCACATTTCCCGTGAATCAGAAAAATGCCTCTACTCAGTTCAGACTAGCTAACGAAAAATAATTAAAACTTTTAAATCTGCTGTTAAGAAAGCTTTTTCTACTTACAGTAAATTTCATAAAAATGTGCGATATTTACCAGCACAACCACAGTATTTGAAGCTTTACACCTAATAAGAATTTGTCGTATTTTGGGTGAATTTAGGGCATATCTGAAATATTATCTCCTTGCTGTTAGTAAGTAAAATGCTTTGTATTAAATGTAGCAAGCAGTAAAAATATTAGCAGAACGCAAAATTGGATGTGAAATTGAGACATTGGCGTGTCGTAAATATTACCTCGTACTATATTTATCACATTTTCCTTCTATAACTATATATGATACTGCACTATGACGTAATATTTATTCTTAAACGTTTAGGTATACAACTGATAAAGAACTTTTTGTGGTGTGTCTTCACGTGTTGTAGCTCTTTGCACTTGAAATTGTGGCAGTTACCCTAGCAATATTTTTACACGCCCTAGAAACTGCACTGCGATTGTAGCGTCTGGGTGGGGCGGCCAATTTATTTATATATTTATCATATATTTCTCCACGGGCCGGAGGTGTTCTTAGATTATTCTATTACAGTATACATTAAAATTTTTTCGAGTACATTCATTTCTTAATAATATTACAGCTATGAATTTACAACCTAATCAACAAGACTCAGCGCCATCACAGACCAAACTAGTTAGCTGAACTGGCACCCCAATAGTACCAGCTAACGATTATCCTCGCAGGAGGAGCAATATAATAATTATGTTTTCTGCTAATATTGCGCCTCAATACATAAAAACAGGGTAAATGCAGTCATTCCTTCCGGATGAGACATCTGCATGGCTTAACACTATTTCACCTGATTGACTAAATACTATAACATACACAATATTATCCAATGGATATGACAGGACCATACAGCACGACCTACAGTATAAACTTGTAAATTCTAAATCATGTACTTACATCATATAATAGGACGCTTTTCATCAAGTGAATTATCATTCGCTAATTAATCATTTGATTTGCTTAACCACCGTTTCCGCCAAAAGGCGATCCGCAAAGGGATGCTAGTAGGCGCAATTAGGAATATCCTATCTCGACATCGGCTCTCCTCTGCCATATAGTATAAGGACTGTGTTAGGGTATTGTAATTAGTTTTCGAATTCGTTAGAGGCAGTTGTTTTATTTTTATCATAGTTCTCTTCATTATGTGTCTTATTCCGTATTCTGTCAAACTAACGGCCTTTCTTTACAAATTCTGGTCAAGAACGAATTCTGCAGCCCAAAACTAAAATTTCCTCCCAATAAGTATTACATCAGACTAGTCATTAAAGGCGTGGTAACTTCGCATATTTCTCATATTTAGTCTAAAACACATTAGATGCAATAGATGATGCATTAAATCGATTAACTACTTTTCCTTTAGACCATTAAAATACTGAAATGAAATTTTTTACCAGTATCTTCGTCAAATGTTTGAGACTTAATTTTTATGTCAGCGCTAATATAAAATTAGAAGTGGGTAGATTTTACTTGCACCTTTCATAATTATATTTCATAACGACGTCTTCAAAATGTTGTTCTAATCAGCGATATCCTCAGAAATGATCGCCTGCCACTTTCGCAAGCGCAGTAACGCGAGGAAACATATTGCGTCGGTAACGCCAGATGTTTTTAAATTCATGTTCATTGACGTAAATTTAGGTATATTATCCCGTATGCATTTATATAGCTTGCGGTCTTTTGTAAAATGCATGCCATAAAACCATCTTCATAAATCCATGGCCCATACTTTTTCTTCGGGATTGTTTTGAGTTTTGTGATATCGTCAGTTTGGAGATTTTGCTGCTCCCTGCACCACTCGTTTAATGAAATTGACCACTAGAGTTATTTAGCTACAATAAATAGCTCAGTGTCAAGGTTGCTGACTCTGCTCATTATCGAGACGTCGGGAGTTCATGCCCACGCTTGGGAAGGAGAATCTTGATGCTCGAGACTGTATTGCGTCAGTAATTCTTTCACTCGTAGTCACTAAAACGTAACTATGACGCCGTAGCACGGACAATTTATGATCGGCTGCAGAGGTACACTCTATTGGGCCCACATGGGCATTCAATTGAGGCACGAACAAGTGCATGTGGACTTTCGACTGGGATGTATGGAGAAAGCCACTTCATCCTTTACCTCAGTACCTAAATTCGCTCCAGGGAATAAAAATAACATTGATATTTCTTTTTTCTTTTCTTTCTTCCCGTATTTATTCCTTTTTCCATAAAATTTCACGTATACAACGGTGAATGAAGCAGGGTTAACAGAGAAGATGTATGGCAATTTAGTCATTGTTCAATAGTACTGCTAGGGTATAGTATAATGATAAGGTGAGTAAGCGCACGTTGAGGTACGAACAATTATGAATCACTGTAACCGATAAAACTTTTGAAAGAGCTGTGTGAAGCAAACCAATAAAACATTGTCGCATTATGTACATTTTATTTTCTCCTTCGACACACCGTGACTGTTATCAATTATATCGAAATATCTCAGTGGGGAGGATACTAGCGCTTCTGCAGTAACAGAAACTGCTTTCAAGTAAAGTTCAAGCAGCGAACAAAATGGTGCTTGTGCTTTTGAAGGCCAGAAGAGAGTGAGTCAATTTTCAGATCGTTTTGCAGATTCGCAATATGACAATTTTTCCGCTAATTTTGGCAATTGCAACGTGGCATTCTAGCCAAGATTATGCAGCTGTTTTTAAGTTGTTCTGCCTAGGAGTAAAATGCTATTCTCCAAATGGAAAAGATTAAGCCATTTAAAAAAATAAATAAATAAAAATGATTTGGCAAGCTGGCTTCATGCCATTCTGGTGAGCACCATTGTGAAGCAACAATTTTCTAACTACAGAGCACATCGAGAGCGCATACCTCAGTCAAGCAAGGAACGGAAACAAAAAATTCAAACTGGTTCCGAAATCATGATTTTCTTTGTATCAACACGAAAATTTAATCATTTATGCCTTTCGATAGTATTAACAGTTTCTGTAAGTTTCGTGCTGCTCCGTTCATAACTTTTTGAGTTATGCTGCTCACAAGCATTATGACAAACATAAGTCGAACACACAAACGGACCAACCTATCACCACCAAAATTTAATCATTCATGCCTTTTAACATTGCTGAGAAATCCTGTGTAAATTTCATGTTGTGCTATCAAGCCTCAAATCAAACACAGCGACAAACACACGAACGAACAAACAAACAGATCATCACAGAAATTAGGTCATTTACTCTTTGTAGAATTCCTAACAACTCATGTGAATTTTATGAAAATCCGTCCCTAACTTTTTGAGTTATGGCCCTAAGAAAAAATAGAATGAGAATCAAACATATATACGGATTTTCACCAAAAGTAAATCATCTGTTACTGTTTACATGCCTAACAATATCTGTAAATTTCCCAAGGATCCGTTCATTAGTTTTTGAGTAATCTTGGTGACAGATAAACAAACAAACAGACTGACAAACCCGACAAAAATATTACCTCCTTGGCGGAGGTAATAATTACGCAAGTTAGCAATAAACAATTTTACTGAAAAATAGTAAGACAGATGCCGAGACATTTTTCAAAGGATTCTACTAATTAGTTACACATAGTTCAGTGGGATGAGAGTTAAGCGGTATTGATATAAACGATTCTTGTCACCAAGAAGACTACTGGAAGGCCCAGTCCAGTAGCCATGCTGGAGCATCACTATAGCGCTTAGAGCTTTTTCATGTCAATTGTTTTTCAGCACCTGCATGGCCTTTCGGATTATAAATCTCAAACTCTGTGAATAAAAAAGCATATTGAAACCCTCGCGCAGTTTTCCGTTATTATCCTAGCTTAACAGTTTCGCCAGCAACACTACCTCCAGCCGCTACTAACTAATCATTTTTAACTGGAGCACTCAGCGAGAACGCATACCTCCGCCAAGCAAAGCAACGTTAACGAGAACTTCACACTGATTCTGAAACTAATTTCGTCTTTATCAACACCAAGATCTGGTCATGTGTGCCGTTTGACGGGAATAACTGGTTCTGTAATTTTCTTGCAGATCCGTCAGTACTTCACAAGTTATCGTCTGACAAGCATTTTGACAAATATGAGTCAGACACACAAACAATCAAATTAACCGATCATTGCCAAAATTTGGTCATTTATGTCCTTTAGCGTACCTAAGAGTTTCCATAAATTTTTATAAAGATCCGTTCAAAATGTTTTCAGTTATGGCATTAAGAAAAATAGCCAGACAAACAAACGGACAAATGGATTTCACCAAAAATTATTGATCGTTTCGTCGTAACATACCTAACAATCAATGTAAATTTTGTAAAGATCCATCTATGCGCGCCGTGCATCCCCATACTCACGAGAACGTATAAATAGCGGGGTCGCCAAGTGACCTGCTGCACTTAGGTCCTATCCTTGTCTCATAATAGAAGCATTGCTTACTGCTGTGTACATAATCGCCTTTGAGCCGCACTCTAGAGCTCTTTCTGCACTTACAGCCTACCGAAGTATTATTTGTACCATCATCTGTAATGTCCTACTTGGTGTTTACCAATCCTTTCATTAACCACATCAAGTCAGCACCAGTATCTGTAGTGTAACTGTTGTGCGCGATCGATGGATTTGGGCGATCGATGGATTTGGGCGATCGATCGATCGTTCAAACGCCTAACCTAACCTAACCCAACCTAACCTAACCCAACCTAACCTAACCCAACCTAACCTAATCTAACCTAACCCCATCTCACCATTGACTAAAATTGACGGTGCCCGAAATTTTAAAATGAAAAAAAAAAAGGCCTTGCCTCCCCTAACCTACCCGATATACTCAGAAATAGCGGGAAAGTTGAAGAAAAACATTGATTAGGTTAGGTTTGTCGTTTGAACGATCGATCGATCGATCGATCGATCGATCGCGCAAATCCATCGATCGCGCACAACATAACTACGATCCTACATTGGCTGAGATTCTCGATACATGGTAATATTGGATTACCAACCATTCCTAGCTCTACCGAACTGATACACACCCGTAGTCGAGACTACTTCATAGCAGTGATCTTCGTCTACGGGTCTTCTAACTACGCCATCTACAAGAGTTGGTAAGTGCTATTTAGCACACCTACGTAAGCACGTGTAGATACGCTTACCAGATACGCGTAGATACACGTAACAACCACGACAGAGTCCACAAGGGCGTGCACACATCCATAACTTTTTGATTTATCTTAGTGACAGACAAAGAGAAAGACTCGACTGAAACATAAACTCCTTAACGGAAGTAATTAGGTACATTCTGGCAAGGATGCTGAATTTTGGCTCGAGAGGCTACATTCTAGCCCATGTGGTGTATTCTGGGATGAGAGGCCATATTCTGATATGGGTGTTATGTTCTTACGTAGGTGTTTTATTCTGGCTTATGGGAGGTATTGTATCCTGAGTATAGTCTGACCTGTGCAGGAAGCAAAGAATGCTACGGGAGGACTCAATCGGACTAAAATAAAACTTAGCCGTGACCGCATGTAGTAAATTTACATCACATCGACAAGTCGAAGTATTTGAGTGTGAGACCTCAGGCCTGCGTATGTTGTTTTCTTGAACATATCACCGTATTAGTTCGATTTATTTCATTCAATATCCAGCTCATGACTGGCCAGCTACTTGAGCTGCAAAATACTGTAAAATGTTGTCGCCAAGCACAGAAAACTTGAGCAAGAAGCTCACTGTTGCTGTGGTTTCTCTCGCGTGCAGAAATGGCTAAAATGGTGCTTATATTTGTTGATAAGGAATAAATATATTCTGTAAAGATCACTGTGAACTGAGTATGAAGTGTTACTAACCTATATGACTTCAATCAAGAAAAAGAAGTTAAATCAGGTCGCCACAAGAGAACAAATTCGGTGCTAGTGCTGTGACAGTTTCCACCAGCATGCACTGCAAGTTTCTATAGGTAATTGCTAAATTATTATATATGATCTTAATTTATTTATACGCTAGAGATGAATTTCGCAATTTAAGATGATTTTGCTGGTTAAATTAGTTAAAATACTCCTAGACTGCTCAGCCATAGATTCGTCGATGATGAAGTCAGTTTTTGGTGCTAATTTCTCGTGAGTCTTCCCGTTACGCTCTTTGCTTCCTGGCCCTGTGGGTATATTCTGATGAGAGGTATGTTCTAGCTTGGAAGACTAAGCCTTGTCCTTGGAGGATATTCTGATATAAAGTTTGTTTTCATTTGAAGAAAAATAGACCTCGTTGTGTGCATATTTCTACGCAAGGTAATAAATATTTCTAGTATTATTCTATTCTTATTTCGATGAAAAATCCCTGTAGTTATTTCTAAGAACTAGTAAAATGCAATAATTTAATTCGGTAAATAGAGTTTATACTATAGTTCTTTGCTCACCTTCGTTGTACAAAATGTTCGAGCGTTCTAATGCGGCATTGTAAACATAACTGTGTGCCCATATAAGGCCGTGTTCGCCCGTCCCTCATCGTAACGCGTTCAGTAAAGCTGATGGACGGGGAGCGTTGATTTGATAGAAGCAGCTGCGGTAAACGTTGTAGACTGAAGGATGAAATACGTCCCTTTTTTGAACGCTGTACGCCATTCAAGTTCAGTAAAAAGAACTTATAAACACATACTGTATTTATCTTTCATGGCGCTCTCAAATTGTGAACAACTAGACAAAAATACGTTTTTGCCGTCACTTTAATGATCAGAATCACTGTACTCCCGTTTAAGACAAGAAAATTAGAAAACTCGAAAATGTTGTAAGAACACGGACGCCATATTTGAATTGGACGCTCTGTACTGATTCTCTTCGTCGGTCTATCAGGCTATAAATATTTTGAAAATAGGCTGTTCCTATCAAAATCAGTGGGATACGAATGTGACTTAAAACCGACGCAAAATGTAAGCGAAAATGTAAAGAAAAAATATCATAACTGAGCGCGGGGCGTCATTCACTTGAATAAAAAACACTTCTACGAGTGGACAGAGACAGAAAAGTTGACGCACAGCTCGTGTTTATTTTCGTGATTGAACGCGTTACGATGGGGAGGTGTTAACTCGCCTTAACGAAATATGCCTTAAAATGTTAGCCATCGTGCATGCTGGCTGTTAGGAAGGGTCAATAGAGAAGGTTTAGACATAATTTATACTTTTGAGTGAATTAGAATTTGAAAAAAAGTTGTACAATTTACTGTTGGTTACGAGGAAGCACCAAAACATTAGAATACGAGAAGGGCGGTAATGGCATCAAACTATTTATATATGTAGCGTTAATCTGTCTTTACCCACTCTTCCCACTTTCGCTTTTAAAAAGCAAAAGTTTAAATTGTTCAACCGGTCAGTTCGTATTACCGACAGTTTCTGCGAAACTATTATTACCTCAACACTCTTTTTATTTTTCCTCTAGACGGAAACATGCAGTGTTTTGGAAGTATTCTGAGCCGAAGAAAAGTACAAGGAAGAAAAGTGATGGCGGATCACTGCAGAAGTTGCACGTTAGAAAACTTTACTGAAAGTTCCGCGACTCGAAGACATCGGCCGTAATGGAAACATACACCGGCCAGCTTATAGCATCGGGCAGGCAATAACAACTTCACTTTAATTTCCTGCAACTTCATCAATGACATTTTGTTCAGGGACATTTTTACTGTAAAGTTTGGAGCCAAGAAAGAAGCTCGGTCGAATATCTGTCGATAGTTCAGACGGTCCGCGCTGTGCCGAAGAAAATCAAGGCCGAGAATATTTGGTGTAAAATGTGCGCCATCACTTTTGTAAGAAACAATTTATTAGAGAGAAAACTTGCGCAATAGAAGTTCAACGGAACTCCCACCTGCATATTTTGCGTTAGCCATTTGCAGCTGCATTACGCTAATGACACAACATCCTCTACCTAATTGATGAAGGGAGCTGACAACCACGTGAGTTGAAAAGAAAATCTGGAGAATTTTTTTTTTATGAGCGACAAGACTTAAAGGGAGTGGCACTCGCTAGTTAAAAGAATGAGCTTCCTCCACTAATCGTATAATGTTCTGTTGAAGACACAACTTTGAGTTTACCATAAAGGCATAACATTGAGTTTACCATAAAAGCATAACTTTGAGTTTACCATAAAGACACAACTTTGAGTTTACCATAAAGGCATAACATTGCGTTTACCATAAAGGCATAACTTTGAGTTTACCATAAAAACACAACTTTGAGTTTACCATAAAGACACAACATTCAGTTTACCATAAAGGCATAACTTTGAGTTTGCCATAAAGGCATAACTTTGAGTTTACCATAAAGACACAACTTTGAGTTTACCATAAAGGCATAAAATTGAGTTTACCATAAAGGCATAACTTTGAGTTTACCATAAAGACACAACTTTGAGTTTACCATAAAGGCACAACTTTGAGTTTGCCATAAAGACACAACTTTGAGTTTACCATAAAGACACAACTTTGAGTCTACCATAAAGGCATAACTGTGAGTTTACCATAGAGGCATAACTTTGCGCTTACCATAAAGACACAAATTTGAGTTTACCATAAAGACACAACTTTGAGTCTACCATAAAGACATAACTGTGAGTTTACCATAGAGGCATAACTTTGAGTTTACCATAAATACACAACTTTGAGTTTATCATAAGGCATAACATTGAGTTTACCATAAAGGCATAACTTTGAGTTTACCATAAAGACACAACTTTGAGTTTACCATAAAGGCATAACTTTGAGTTTACCATAAAGACATAACTTTGAGTTTACCATAAAGGCACAACTTTGAGTTTACCATAAAGTCATAAAAGGGTAAAAATCCTAACCGTCGCGTTCACTTTGCTCAGCAAGTACCTTTAGTTAATTTTCGGACATTTCTCCAAACTTTTAGAGAATTATAACGCAAAATTATTCACATTGTTGTACTATCTATAATATTAATAGCGTTGTTCCTTCGTTCCTTCTTTCGTGTGTTTCGTGTGTTACGTCTGAATTCAATGTTCAGCACGCATTTGGCCTTACATGCGAAATCCGGTATCTGTGCTACAGCTAACGCGAGAGCCAAATATATTGGCGATTTTCGTCGTTCATTCTTCATTGTTTTGCGCTTTATTGAGTTCGGGAAGCTGGCGTATCTGTGATACGGCTGGTGACTAATCTCTCG
>LQNS02276481.1:362542-373248 GCA_001587735.2 Parhyale hawaiensis | reverse complement strand
CAGTCCAGTTAACTCGTTTGGTATGTGGTGGCACTGAGCCATGTAGATTAGGTTGTGAATATATAGCTGTAATATTTCCAACAAATTAATGTACACACAATTTTTAATGTAAGCTGTAATGTAATAATCAAAGAATACCTCCCGCCTGTGGAGAAATACATGTTATTATTATTATTATTATTCAACCGTGGAATTCCACGGGTCCCGCTAGTTGAAATGAACACATCTACTCATTCGGAGGCGGGGATAAGGAAACTTAATTGCTCTTCGAACTAGCGTACGACACCCCTTTTATACCGTAGCTTGTGGAGATGCTATTGTCAAAAGAACGAATTTCGTCTACTCCGCATCCGAATGCGTTTATGTATCCATATTTAATTTGCTAACACTGGCTAAGAATATTGAGATTATTATTCCCTCTATGTTTGAAGAGATGTTCGAAACTTCACAAACAGCACTTGCTAGCACCGACAAAGTAACATTTGTCTGTGCTTGCTATACAAACAGACAAGACAGCTAATATTTTTACAGCTCCTTTTTTAAACTTAAATTTATGTTTACGAGGACTCAATAAAACTTTCGGCTTATAAGCTGAAGAAACTCGCTCGTTTGATTAGCCTGTGTTGGGGCAGGCCATTAGTAAAGTTGACACAATGGTCGAATGTAAATACATATGTGTTTTCTCAGCTAATCGTCGGAATGTTCCGTAGAGTCCTCACCGTCACAAACACAAGTGTGTGTGTCTACAAAAGAAGGTTCTAAAATGTTAGCCGTCGAGCCAATTTCTTCAGTGATGGACAAGTGAAGTTTTTTTTACATCTCTTTAAATTTGGAACAAGTTACACCTTGAAGAGCATTGCGCTTTTGTCCTAATTGAATAAAATTAAATGGGCACAGCAACGCGCTCGGACTCATGTTCATTTGTGGTACCTGTTGAGATACTCATCACTAATTTACTGTGAGGCAGATATGATATATTGTTGAAAACGCTTCATGTCAAACAACTAAGAAATGAATCTCATCATTACCATCATCAGTGATGTGCTAGATGTAGGGAGTATCTTATCGTAATCGTGTTCACAATCTAACGTTTTCACCGTAGCACGGGCCAGCGCCGCACGCAGGAAGAACAGATGTAAAAACTGTCATAACGCAACATGTGAAGACAAGATGAAGCATGGTGTATTTCCCCCCGTCATTGATACTCGTAGGTGCGTACATTTGAAAATCGATTCAGTTATCAGAAGATTATCAGACTGAAAAGAAAGTAATATTTTTTTTTTCGAGAGCACTTATTTTAAAAATAACGCATATAATTAGTAGTTCTCAACCATTGCCATGACTTATCTTATTTTTCACTACCTTTCTCCAATGATCTGCCAGGTTTTTTATGCTTTTTGAAAAATAAATAAAGAAATAGAAATCACGGGTTCTCAAAAGAAAAAGAGCATGGTCTTTCTCGAGTGTTGTCCTTATTTTGGCTGTGTGTGGACTTTGATTTCGATCTATAATTATGGCGATGACACACGCTAGTCAAAAGAACGAGTATTGTCATCTTTTCATCTGAACCTTATTTGAACTCTTGTAAACACAGCTTTGAGATTGCCAAGAAATGGTGTAAAAATGTTTACCGTCAGTTCAGTTTACTCCGCAAGTGCCGTTAGTTCACCTTCGGACATATTATATCTGGTGGGATTTACCACTCAAACTTCGTTGCAAGTGTGTGCTATTTAAATGAGCACATCAGCACATTCGGACGAAAAGACGACGATACTCGTTCTTTTGTCTAGCGTGTGGCATCGGCATTACAGTGGTCGTTTGCACTGAATATGATAAAAAAAAAAACATTTCTCACCCCCAGTGACAATTCTATCTAACAGAATAATTTCCTATTATTCATTGAAAGTATTGATGAGTATATCGTCAATTTTTTGTATTATTGGGCATCATTCAGCTGATGAGGAGCCAGCCCATGGCCCTGTACGGCAGCCTTCCCTAGTTTATGAGGACCTGCAATGTGCTGGTATGAGTATTGCTGCATGGTTCGGCCAATTGTTGAATGGTGAAATTGGGCTTGGGCTCGGCTGCATCTTCACAGGCTTTTTCACTGCTTGTGAACTTCCTGAATATGAACCACTTTCGGAATAAAATCTCTGAAAGGAATCTTAGCAACGCACTGTTTAAAAATATAGCTCCCATGTATATAGGCTATAGCCGAGTCTACACGGTCCATCACTTCATCGATCACAAACACAACAAACGACAAGCAAAAACACAAAAAATTCCCTTCCTTGTCCCAACGGGCATCAAAAACAGAAGCCACGAACACTTCAAGGCCACTGTATGCGAATTCAGCATTCCATTACTATTAATCTACATTCCACCCTCACTTTATTGGTCAGATATTTAGTTGTAGATGCTGATTGGCGGGTAAAACTTTATATATAGCTACTGGCGAAAAGTATAGCTAAAAATTCACTCTTTGGCATCCCCTCAAATGCAGAAGTGCAGACGATAGAACAATAATTTTTCATTTTTATTTATAAATTTCTGTAATTTCTATTGTAATTCACACTGTGTACATTCGTTCCTTCCATTAAGATGTAACTCTTGCTCCATTGTTGCTTTTACTAATGAAAAAAAGAAAGTATAGACGTAACTTAAGGAATATGCTACAGTTATTACTAATTGGCAGTAAATAGTAGCCAAATGCTTTCCTCTGTGCAGAAGTTCGCATCAAACGTAAACAAAATTTTCTCTATGCGGGTAAATTTAAATACAAAATGAGGCTTTAATTATTAAATAATATAATTAAACCAGATACACGTATTCACAGAGCGAAATATAATTTGCGAACTTTTTGTTTGACAAACTCTGCCTGATCGTGCTCAAAATTTCCAGCACTGCTGACGATCAAAAATCACAACGTTTGAAGGCTCGCCGCGAGTGTTTGTCGATCAAAATCGTTCCGCGATCACAAACTTGGACGAAAAGATGGATCGTGTAGAGTCGGCCTACAGCAGCGTCTACAGGATCTATCTTTTCGTCGAAGTCAGAACTTCTTTCCGTATTTCATAGTCAGCATTTGGAATACACTCTCTTCCATGTAGTTAGTACGAAGTCAGTTAACGCATATAAAAATCGTCTTGACATACCTTGGGAGAGACATCCTTCACAGCTAAGAACTCCTCCAGGAGTATTAAACTCTTAACAGCCAAAGCTTCTGAGGCCACCTTAATTCGTTTTCTTCTCTCTCCCGCTGCAACTGCACAGTTTGACATCTCCAAGCTTCGTATATCAGCGGCTCTTGATCGTGCTTGCGTGCATTCATGATCGTCTGTTTGGCAGGGATTCTTCCCCCATTATTTCTCTTTTCTCCAGTCCTCTATATCCTACTAGCATAATGGCAATAGCTCATAGAGGGAAGGGGCGTAAAATCCGGTATCTCTATGGGGATGGGCTTATTGGTTCGTCTACTGCCGCCTATATAATCTAATCTAATCGAATCAAATCTAATCTAATCTAAATCTAATCTAAATCTAATCTAAATCTAATCTAAATCTAATCTAAATCTAATCTAAATCTAATCTATATCTAATCTAAATCTAATCTAAATCTAATCTAAATCTAATCTAAATCTAATCTAAATCTAATCTAAATCTAATCTAAATCTAATCTAAATCTAATCTAAATCTAATCTAAATCTAATCTAAATATATTTCTAAATCTAAATCTAATCTAATTTAGTCATCACATCAATTGCGCCCCATAGAAGTTGCCCTAAATGATGTTTTGAGAACGATTTAGAATGTTGAGGGAAATGCCGATAATGTACTTCCTATGTCTAATAATTCCATGTACCTTAAGCTTGGTTTACTGAAATTTAAAGATGTATTTGAATATTTTCTCTTGAAATTTATTCGTAAGGCTCTGTACCAGGATCCGAGCTTATTTGACAAATACTTTAAAAAGCTAATACCAGTTTATAGATGTATTGTTAGAGAAAATAAATTGAATCTTCCGCACGTGAGACTGGAAGTGCAAAGGAAGTCGACAGTATTTCAGTCAGTTCGTTGCTTCAATTCGATGCCGAATGAGTTAATAGAACCAATGCAACACCAAGCCATTAAGTTGAAATATAAACACCTAATTTTTAATAAGTATCAGAGATGACTATCTTTCGCCAGTTGTGTGTTTTTATGGTTGCCAAGTGCAATAAAATAGCATGCTAGCCAATAGTACAAATAGCTGCAATATGTATAGAATTAAGTACGTTTTCCAAATTGTGGTGCTTTGGGAGAACTGCACGTGGTTCTAGTTGGAGTGAGCTGCGGATTACTTCAGTAATTTGATTACGTTGCAGTGATTGACGCATTATAATTTCCCAATACTATCTCGGGTCATTTTTTTTTTAATTGTAGTGCCTCAAGGTGAGACCAACGATGCTCTTGTTCCTGGGCTACTCACAGATATGGGACCATTTCAGTTTGTTTCTTAAAATGTAGAATGGTCTTGGGAGGGTAATTCTGTATGTTCATGCGAATGTAAATGCGGCGTATCACATATGTATAACGAGGGTATCCGACATCAGCAGTGAGTAACTTTTGAATTGTATTGCTGCTGTCGCTACTTTATGTTACCCAGCTCATGATAAGTTTCTGGAATTTGATTTTTAGAAACAAAATTACTTTCAAGAAGACTTCCTCTTTGGCTGCTGCGTGCGCTTAGAGATAATGTTGATGTGTGACTGTGCCTTGTTGTTAGAAAACATTTGGGCGACAGGGCCGAGCGTTCTACGATGTAAATTCCATGTGGGGGGGGGGGAGTTCAGCGTGGGTTCGGCGCTCGGCCCTACAGGGTGGGAGCTGAAACCCCTTGGTTTAGCCCTAACCCCAGAGTTACATGTCTTGTGATTGGCATAGCTACAGTTCTTCTTCTCTTTGAATATGAATTGACTAAACAATTGATCAATGTCACCACGGATTGCTCAGCGTACTTCATTGACATACAGAATGTATGTCCCACAGACATCTGTTGCTCATTTCAATTAGTTACCAGCACCAATTATCAACTCTGTGTACTTTAAAAGCGATGTTTTCCACAGTTCCACTCTAGCTTTGGATTGTTTAGATGTCTTGAGGATCTGGACCTTTTAATTTGATACAAATAGTACTTTTCTGAAAAGCTGCCCTCTTCTTGTTATGTAAAGAAAGAAATAATATCACTTGTCTTATCATAGGCTAAATTTTTTAGAAAATTTGGACTTGTGTTTCTATTACTGAATGACTGCTGCATCTCATAAGCAATTAGATCTTTTAGTTGGATGCATTCTCTGTTAATAGAGCAATTGTTTTTATTCTGTCGATGTGTTGTGATATCTGAGATAAATAAAGGAGTAAAGCTTAGGACTAAGAGCCCAACCTACGAAGGGCTGAGGTCCGACCCTCGAATACTCCGACTAGGCGAAGTGACGTCATTCGGCGACATGCGGTCACGGCTAAGTTTTATTTTAGTCCCATTCAGTCCTCCGGTTACATGTACCCTTTGCTTCTTGGGTTGTACTATTGCAATACCAGATTGGTAGACTTGTTTGGCATGTGATACTGATGGCACTGAGCTTTGCGAATTGGGTTGCAAATTTATAGCCATAATTTTTTTAAAGCAAAGACTGTACATGCCATTTTATGGTATAAGCCGTAATAGTATTAATCCAAGAACACCTCCCGTCCTTGGGGAAATAAATTATTATCACCCTCGAACGAATTAAGATAGATTTAACATTGTTTTCGTTGAAGATTTAAGTATATTTGTAATATATGTATATATAATTAAATTGTCTGTCCGCCCAATAAGTGGTTGAAATAGTTGAGCAATCTTCATAATTTTTGTAGGGAGTTTGGTGGGTTAACCTAGATGTGACCTATGCCAAAAATACTAGGCCTAGCTAGCCGTCAAAAATGACGGCATTAAATTTTCCTCTACCGCAGCGAATTTGCCTCCACCGCGGCAGATCGTCTTATGCTACGAGGTGCTTTATTATTTTTTTCCTATGTTATTATTGAAGAGCTAATCTCTGGGATTGGGGCCGTGCTCTAACCTCGTTTATAAAAAATGACTTCGTTGAATTTACCCCCACCCCGGGTGATGATCTTACGCCATTGGGCGTTCTAGTTTTACTTTACTATCGTCTAACATATGCCAAATTACTTTGAAATTAGAAGGGCTCTTATTGCACTCAGTAAGCTTGAAGGGACAAAATATTTGTATGTTGTTCATTTTTTAGATCATTTTTTACCAAATCTATAGAAGAAATTATTGTTGAATCGTAGCAAAGAGTTTGGAATACAATTATATTCAAAGCTCTTTGATCCGATAAGCTGGGTTTTATCTGATTGCCACTTTTCCAGTGATCGTCCCGGCTACACTGGCAACAAACTCGCCATTTTGTGTGCGCTCATCACTGTGAGTGCGTTCAAGTAAGCTTTGTTGCCGCGCAATAACCACCAGAAGCACTACAATAAACACTACCAAACTAATCTATCCTAACCTTACCTAACGTTACCTTGCCTAATGTAATCTAACCTTACCTAACTTAACCTAACCTAATCTGCGATACAGCGAGCAGGCCCGCACGTACACCGATACCCGTATACAAACGTAGAAACCAATGGCGAGTTTGTTACCGGTGCTTCCCGGCTTGCCGTACACTAGCATTTTGCCGTTATACCAGTAATGTAATTGTAAGACGATGCAAAGTATAATATCAGTACATAGGTTTACATTCTTTTACAACATCCAAAATAAAAAAAAAATCTTCGATACTTGTTGCTTACATTAAGCCACGTTGTACATCCTTATCATTGAATTTTCTTTCGTCGTGCCTGAATCCACCTTGCTAACAAAACCACGTTACGAAGGCAAACTACGCACCGCTTTACCGACCCCTTATTCATCAGCTGACCCTATTGCGCATTAGCTCAGCAGAAAAACTTAGACAAGGCCTTCTTTCATAGGTGTGGAGTTTCGGCTAAGGCACGATGGCTTGGCTGCGAGGTGTTTTCTGTATATTTGTATGCTATGCCCTTATAGGTCATGGATTTTCCCAGCTGTTACGCCCAGATGTGATGGTAAGCAATGCTGGATGCTCTCATATAATTAACAAGCTTGATAGTGTCATTTCCTTTCATAGGTGCTAACTAGGGCAGCTAGGCTTATTGATGTGGGGGTGGCGGGTGGGCACTCGGAGTGCTAGCAAAATTCAACAGGGGTGGGGGCAGCAAGACACACAAGCTAGGCCGGCTAATATTCGTCTTATCCCCCACTTGAACTTCAGAATTATATTGATGTCTTTTGATTTGTTGAAAATTACTGATTTAGAATATACTGTGTACCTAGGTCCTTATTAGTGGAAATTTGGTTTTGTTTTGTCAAATTTTTGTCTTTTCAAGCTTCTTAATTGACCCATCGGAGTGCGCTGCTGCTAAAGATTAGGTTACATGCGTATGCGTAAGAGCCAAACTCTCCCCACTTTAGGCTGTACTATCTTGTAGTTAAGTGTAAACCCGTTCAGATTCACCTCTCTGTAGGCCGTACTATCAGGTAGTTAGGCAAAAATCCCTCAGATTCACCTCTCTTTAGGCCATACTGTCGGGTAGTCAGGCATAAACCCCTTCATAATATCGGGCAGGTTTGGTAAGGCGTAGGTCTGGTTTGCCTAATTTCCACAAAAAATGGATGTCATTTTCATTTTCAGCATGCCTCAATTAGCCTATACTAGAAATCACTTTCTTATCCTTTAACTCGGGTGGGGGATAAGACGAATATTTACCGCTAGGCCCTAAGTAGTACATTTTTCAAGGCCTCATTTCCAGTGAAGGGCGTGTGTAACTTTTTGGGGAGGGAGTGTGTGATACTGTGTGTCCCCCATGATTCTCCACTGCAGGAATTTATGGATATTATTATCAACCAAGAGGATGGACATAATATATCACACATCGAGTCCATGAGATGAAGAATAACTGTGGTGTTACCGTACTAAAATATGACTGTTTCAGGGGTCTGCCTGAAAGACCTTTCAAAGCCGTCAAAATTTAACAGGTCCAGCTAGACTGGAGCTACTATTCTGCTTGTCAGAAGTATTGCAGGTGATACTCTGTAAGACTCAAAAAGGCAGACAACATTAACAATTTGATGGTTCAATTCGCTTTTAGGACCATCGCGTATTTTCGATATTTTGAAGACATATATGAGTAAAAGTACGTATTCTAAGACGTTTTTCACGAATGATGTTTTTGCGGCAAATGCTTAGCTAGTTTTCAAGATATTTGACTTTGAAGTTTTAGTAGCGCTCGACATTGCAGCAGCTCGTCGAACAATATGGCGGCGTAACGCGCTGTTGCTGTACACTGTAACACTGGTTTATGTATATTTTTAGTAGTACCTATATATAAGCAGAACAAGATTTTTCTTTATAACATTATGATATTTTGATTTTTTAAGTATAATAAATGTTAAAAGACTAATTTTTAAGTTATTTTTTTCAAGAATGACTTACGTTGGAATGCTAGGAATGAAACGACGAAGAAAAAGAATTACGAACGGCGCCTGGCGCGACGCCGCGCCAGGTGAACAGATGTGAAATGGCAATTGCAATGGATGGTGGTTGTGAGGGTTGCTCTATGGAATATTTCAACTGTATCTGAATGTATCAAGCAATTGCATAACAATGATGATTCTACTTTGAAATTTTCAACTTTGCATGGTGTAATTTTTTCAACTGAGGAAAATAAAATCCAAGATTCTGACATTCAAGAGCAAGAAACTATGTAAGGTAAGGTATTTTAATGTTGAAACTTCATTCATAATCAATATTTTGAAGTCAAATATAGGTAGAAGGACCTTTTTCAAAATTTTTTTTGAACGCCTTTTGCATCGCAAGTGCTTACCTACTTTTTGAGATAGCTAGCCTATTTGACTTTGAATTTTCCGTTTATTTCCTTGCTATACTTTTTTCCGGATACAATGTGGCTCTTATATAGGTTAGGAGGCCAGGCCTGGTTCTGCTAATATCCTATGAGAAATATACCAAAAGTGTAAAGCAATACGCAGTACGCCGCCATGTTGGAAAAACACCTGCCGCTAGATTGCGCAACACGGCCATAATGACGGATCGTAATGAAAAATTCAAAGTCCAGTATCTCGAAAAGTATGCATTTGCGGCAGAAAAGTCATTCGTGAAAAATGTCTTAAAATGGATCCTTCTACGGTTCTACCTATATATGACTTCAAAATATTGAAAATGCGTGATGGTCCTAAAAGCAAATTTTACCAATTTGATTTCCATTTATAAAGGATATGATGAAAAAATGTAGCGGTGAGCTCTCATAAAGTAGGCTATATACATTTTTTAAATTTTCCATTGTTGTTTGGTAGCTACCTACCTACATGATAGCTACTTGCTTCAATAGACTAACAAGTCTAGTTACATTTTTTATCTTTTTTTTTAGGCAGATCTTGTTTTTTTTCTGATCTGCTTGCTGGGTTATTTCTTAGAATTGCCGCTGGAAGAACTGCTCTGTTGTCGATAATCAATTTTCCCTCTCCGTCAAAAGCAGGGAATAAAATAAAATTCAAGCGTTGAATTTAGATATTTCATTACATGATTGAATCTCAAATCAGCAAGTTGTACTAGGCTATAAGATAAAGTGTTTTCATTCAGGCTCCTTACCCTAACTAGATAATTTTCATCTGTTCTAGGGAAATGCTGGCACTTCATCTGGGGTATTAAAAGAAAACTGACAGGCAGGCCGACGAATCCTATTTATGTAGTACGCCGAACGGTGTTTCAGACAAGCCGAATGCAGATTTTGATGGTATTACTTTAAGCGGTTGTAATTCCATTACCTTTATTATTTTTGTGGCAGTAATTGAATGTGGTTTTGTATTGTGACTCGTCTCAATCATTCAGGTAGCTAATGAATTTTCCACAGCAATTTGAAGGCGCCAATTCCTTAAGCGGCCAATCGTTGTTGCTTTTGCCCTAGTGGAAAGAAGTGAAATGGCGGAGAGCCTGAGAGAGGCATAGGTACATCATGGGAGAGGAGCATGTAGCGTGGCAAAGACTAGTTTGTGGGGGTTGTGGTGGGGGTATAAGTTAATTTAGGGGAATTACCCAATTGCCAAACTGTTTCTGAACAAACAGTTATATTTGATAGCTGAAAGTAATAATCCCATCAAATAATGACTGTTAGTTGGCAATTGGGTACCTAATTCCCATAATTATTAAACATTGTAATTACTTGCATGATTCTTGTTCCTGCTTTTTGTATGTTGGTTACTTGGTAAGATTGTTTTATTTACAGATCCAAACTTCCCATATTTTGATGAAAATATTAATGGTAGCTATTGGTAATTTATTTTCTAATACCTACTGATACTGTATCTTTAAAAAATTATGCATTATAGGATGCCAATGCTTATTAAAGAATCTGTACTTGATTGATTTAATTTCTAGTTCGGTCAATTTGCAGAAGTGCCACTTCTCTATTTTTGATATTTCTGGTGGAAATTGCCATGGAATTTGAATAGGTACCGTCAACCGGGGTAACTCGGGACAGCACTCTGTCACGCCATATTGAGGGCTGTAAAAACCAAACTATGCAGAGTTTCGCCAAACTAAAAATAGGGCAATAAACTTCAATATTTTT
>LQNS02276481.1:336119-348485 GCA_001587735.2 Parhyale hawaiensis | reverse complement strand
TAAGGATGCCAGCACGATAAAGGATCATTGAAGAAAAGAAGAAAATTAAGAAGCAAATAAGAGAAGAGGAGATTCCGCACCGGCCTAGAGGCATTAGGCAAACGTATAGGTATTGCGTGAATTCTTCACGCACGGGTCCACTAGTTTCTAATAAAACAGTATGTAATGTGCCCTTTTACTTAGTTTTTAAGTGATGTTTGAGTCTCAATAAACTTTATTATTATTATAGCTCCGTTTCAAAGAAAAAGTATAATGATTTGTGTTTTGAGTTAGATAAGTTTATGCGGGAATAATTTTTACACGGTATATAAACATTTCGAGGCAAGCCACATTAATTTATCAGTGGGTAAGAAGTTTGACAACGCTATCGTGTAAGTACTATGGGAAAACATATTGAAATATTGGTCGTGCTATGATAATATCATTGATTAAATAATTTACCAATTCATTTTGTTTTAAAGCTTGAGGTGAGACGGTGATTCATGGATTAAATAATATAGGAATCATATTTTTTCACAGTTTTATTGGGAAACACAGACACTATACTGTATGTGTGATACATAGATAAAATAACGCGTGTTTTCAGAAAAAAAATAGCATCCTGCAAATCGTTATGACGTATCTACCTTGATGATTCTCTGGACGAGGTCCTGGTAGTGTTACTCACAGAGTCCATCTTGTGCAGTGGTATAAGAATAAGAATCCAGACACACACTTAGTATCATCTTCAAGTGCAAGCGACATTTATAGGAACGGGGTATAATAAATAAAGATGAGTGAAGAATTGGGAAACGGAGAGATAGTGCTGAAAATGTTTACCGCTCTCTCAGCAGCTGAGCAACATCATCTGCATCAGTGCGCCAGACCGAGACCATCGAGAAGAAGGCTCTCTATCTCGACGGCCTCGGCCACAGTACACTGTGGCCTCGGCCAGAGTCGCCAGACTGCCTGTTAGTATTTTCATACTGCATGTTGTAACATGTATCTCTGCACTAGTTGCGATGAGTGTTTGGAGAATTCACTCCACAAAGTCGTCATAATCTATTTTTGGATGTAGCATAGGCCTTCTGGATGTAGATTACTAGTTAATCCAGGTAAGAGTAGGTGATAAACGATCTGACAAGTGAACTACATATTATGAGCACTCTAAGGACATGCCATTTACTGCTTCTATAAACTTCTTAGTTCCTTAAATAAAAGTCGTTAGTGGTGAAATACTGTACATTGTGATGAATATAGTAATTAGGATACCCAGTTGCAGAACTAACCCTATTTCCGAATAAAGAGCTATTATTTCATGAGCTTATTACTCAAACCTACCAAATAATAGCTCTTTGTTCGGAACTAGGGTTAGTTCGGCAATTGGGCAATTACGTTGAGCGGTAATTAAAACTCTGGTGAATAGTTTTACATGGGAACTTAGCAGCTTGTTGATTTGATGGCAGTAATCTGACGTACAGTTGCTTTTCATCAATGATTTCACACTGCACCTTCACCCATGATCAGTCAATTATTCTGCTAATTTTTATCTGGCTTGTCCGTCGATGTTGTCATGCTCTAGCCCCGTAAATGGAGTCAGAAAGAAAATATTAAGATTGCGCATTAAATCATAAGTGCAAGACATCGCAAATTTCCCTGTTCGTCGTGTCAGACACCAAGAGGCGGCACAAGATGGTTTCTTTGCAGTCATCGTCGCAGCCTTTGTCGAGGCGGGGGCGGGCAGCCTTCACGTAGTTTCTGTAAATGGAAATATACCTATATATAGTATGTATATAAGAATATCTACCTTAACCTTCACATACCTGCATCATCTCCAAACGTTGCAAATAAATAATCAACAGATGTATTGCAGGGTGAACAGTCAACGAAGAAATTATTCCTATGGATAGTAGTCAGGCATAGGTTGGTACCTATATCTCTTATGCGAAGATCGTGGGACTTGAACCGGGGAGCGCTATCGTCGTTCACGACCGCTTTGTGTGCGTGTTTGTGTACGCAGATCGTGTGTGTGTGTGAGCGGCGTTCAAGGTGGCGCGCCGCGCTGCTCGCTGTATCGCTGATTAAGTTAGGTTTCGTTAGGTTAGGTAAGGTTAGGTTAGGTAACGTAGGTAAGGTTAGCTAAGGTTACAAAGGTTAGGTTGGATTAAGTTAGGTTAGGTAAGGTTAGGTTAGAAAGTTAGGTAATTAGGTTAGGTTAGGTAAGGGTAGGTTAGCTAAGGTAGTGTTTATTTTAGTGGTGGCGCGCGCAGGAAAGCTTACGTGAACGCAAAGTGGTCGTGAACTATGATAGTGCAATCGTGGGCGTCCAGTATAGCAAGATTCAACCGGAAGACCAGCGCTCAACGAGAGAACAATTAAGGCGCGCTTGTAGCGCTACTTAGCTCCACGCACTGCGCTTACCGCAGAAAATAAAAGCCTATAGGCTACATGCAGTAATTCCATATGAAGCGGTAAGCTTTATGTAGAAAGTCCTCATATGGTAGTGCTGCAGTGCTTCATGCATGCTGCAAGCCTGCCGTTTTATTGGAAGGTTGTGTCGTGCCTTTTGCTCTAAACTACAGGTTGTGCACAGATGTTATTTCATATCAAGTGAAGTAGAATTAAGCTCATCAGATGCAGTACTATTAAGTGATGAATACCTCTACTGGGAGTCCGCCAAGGAGGTTATGTTTTCGTCGTGTTTGACTCTTTGTCTGTCACCAGAATAACTCAAAAATTATGAACCGATTTGGACGAAATTTACGGAGATTGTTTGTTTGTCTGCCTCATTTTTCTCAATGCCATAACTCAAGAAGTCATCGATATATAATGACTACAGCTGCACCACTCGTCACAACCATGGCTGACGCTTTTTCCCCCGATTGCACTCGCCCGATTTTCCTCCGCTTCCCGTGCCGCTCGACGCTTACATAAGGACCCCATAGCGCACCGTGGTCATTCGCCCTCTAGGTCCCACCCTGCTAACACCATCACATTTAAGGTCTTCTTAAATAAAAAATTTTTTTGTTGGGTATATATCCTTAGAAGATTTTATTAGGTTTTTGAAAATGGGATAAAACTCCCGAAACGTTAAACTTTTATATTAGTTCTTGTCGACTTTATTTCAATTTTATAAGTTGTAATGGCGTAGCGTAGGTCTGATACATTTGTAAAAGTTAGGACATTCATCAACCGTGGAATTTTCACGGGTCCCGCTAGTAGTTGATTAATTGAAAAGCATTTTTTATGACTATCGCTCTACATAGTTCAGCGCAAGGTTGCTTAAATTGTCTGGCCTCTTTGTTTAATTAACCACCACTGTTACAGTAAAATAATTGCTTGACGGGGCCATTGTTCCAAGGTATGTATGTAAAATCCTTGCATTGAGCAGGGGGCATTGCTCCGAGGCATTTCAATCCTAGTACGTTCCTCCGAGGTATGTATGTAGAATCCTATTATTGAACAGTCTGAAGTACTTCTTATAGCGATAGGGCGAACGCCGAATTTCCTTTCCTTTTAACAGCAAAGTCAGCCGCAATGCTCTGAGCTCATAACGCACAAAGTAAAAAAGATCAAAGAAAGAAAAGGAACAAAAATTTTCAGCACAGTAGCACAAAAAAGAGAGAAGATACAGGGGGATTTCGTTATATTATTTTACTTGCAAAAACAGACGTTTAGCAACGAGATCATACGAACCCAGAACACCGGCAGTAAAACTAAACTGATCTAAAACAACAGCAAAATTGGAGGGCAGAAGTGACGGTGTATAGGTCACAGAGTAGAGTCTGGACTGTGTGTCGCTTATATTTATTTAATACTCTGTGACTGGCTATCTATTGTGGCGTGAGGTTAAGCTGTGCTACAGGCTGTAGGTTCCAGCAAAGACTTTCATACGAGTTACCGCAGCAGCAACATGAATTTCACCAAAGAAATAAGTGTAATTCTTCAGAGGGGTACGCCGCTAGTGTTAGAAATCCAAGGACGGCTTAATTGAGAACTTACCTGTAGAAAAGGTCGAATGTTGTGCTGCCGTTCTGTGCCATCTCAGTAATGAGGTCCAGGTGCGCTTGGGGGGACATATCCGGCATGCTGGGGGGAGAGGGGAGAAGTAGGTAGGCTAGCTAACATTTAGACGGGTTCACACAATAGTCAAATGACTGAGTGTTCTCAGGTTCGGGTTCAAATGCTTTTCTGTGTCCGTTAGACAACAGGTTTGTGGGGTTTAAATATTCATTCCAAATTTGTGGGTGTGTCTGACACTATGCGAGTGACGCAACTTGACGGCTAACATTTTGACAACCAAAAGCAGTTGTACTTTCAAGGGATCGACAAAAACTCCCGATGATTAGCTAAGAAAGCACGTTCATTTGATTATTGTGAGAGGCCGGTTTTAGTGGACCTTGCAGAACTTCATTCCAGCATGTTTTCATATGCTTAGAAAATTACGGTCCGCTTCTGCTACTAGCGTAGTGATTACCTATATATGTATAAGTATTGAAAATAAAATACAGGTAGGCATAGGAAATACCAATAAATATATGGGTTAAAGGAAGATACGGTGTGGGAGATTTACTAACATTGCAACCCTGTAGGACTTACTGTTGTAACACAGAACCTCTCTACATTCTGAAGGAGACACGATACGATCTATGAACCCCACGCTTGCGTTGTGCGCCCGGTTAATGAGATAGCTCGTTGCATGCTATACCAAGGGGGAATTTGAGCTTCGTAAATGAACTTGCAAGTGGGAACTGAGAGATACAAACCGGCCCGGGTTTTATAAGCTTGCATCAACCTTGGT
Source organism: Parhyale hawaiensis (assembly GCA_001587735.2). Lineage (NCBI taxonomy): Eukaryota > Metazoa > Arthropoda > Malacostraca > Amphipoda > Hyalidae > Parhyale > Parhyale hawaiensis. Next base: position 343,705 of record LQNS02276481.1, on the reverse strand, counting down.
AAATCGAGGCCCAGATTCACCAAAGTATTTACAACACAGTAACGCTTTTTCCCTTCGTGAATCTACTCGCGGGTAGGACAATATATATGCATATGAAGTTTTCGGACCACCAGAGGGATCGAGAATTGGAGAGCTGCGATTTTGTACAATCATTACTACTGTAGAAAATTGTAGTTAGTAAGTAAGTAAATTCCCACTCTCTAGAACTAGCTCCTGGTTCAGTTTTATCCTGGATATAAGAATACAGCACACATCAATATTCTCATACCCTGATGGTACTGGGCGGCTATGAGTTGTCACATTACGCCTGATCTCGACAAGCAATCGGCAAAAGCTACCCATACTGCGGACCTATCAACACCCTGACCTACTGTCCTGCATGCGGCCCAGATTTATCAAGTACTTACAATGTTGTAAGTCCCTAGCTTAGCTTGTATCTCGACTTACTGTATTGTTACTCCGGCCATGTTTATCAAGATACCTACGTGTTGTAACTCATGTATCTAGTACCTCGAATTACTACGCGACAGTAGAAAGAAAAACTTTTTTCCTGCAAAAAATAGGAGAGACAAGCTAGAGAATCTTCTGAAGTATGTTACATATTTTTGCTAACCTTGGGGATAGTTATAAGTGCTTGCAACACTATATTAAAATTATTTTAGAAAGTCCATTTTGGACGTACCCAGATGAGATGGGTGCGACATCACACCCATTATGCCATATGTTAATCAGTACATGATTTCACTGGTAATATGGCTCCTTCTCTACGGCTGTAACAGGCTTTGGTTAATGTTCTAAATGTATTTACACAAACGTGTATCGTAAAATGTGTAACAGTTTTCCATTGAGCCTCTATGTTCTACAATCTATATGACACGTGGCATAGCTTTCTTGCAACGGTGCCAAGTTCTGCGTACATCGTTTTTGTGAGATATCACGGAAGTCAGGCAGTCGCCCCTTAACATTGTGTGCTTGATGAAACATAGACCAATCGAAATTACACGGTTTCAAAATGCTGGAAAGAAATGACATCGCCGCAAGGTAGCCGAGTGAAACCACCTACAGGAAAAAGTAGTCGTTTGATTATACTTCATGCTGGGACGATAATGGTTTTGTACAGAACACAGAGCTAATACATGTATTCCAAGCTAAAAACGACGGAGACTATCATCAAATGAATGCCACACTTTCTGAAGAATGGTTTCGAAAGCAACTCCTTCCAAATTTTTCACCTAACTCGGTAATTGTCGTGGACAGCGCATCTTATCACTCCGTGCAGCTTGAAAGAAGGTCTACATGCATACATAATTGAGGAAATCAGATTTACCTCCAGACAACGCTACCAAAGCACAGTTGCAGGAGCTTGCAAGGAAGATGACTGTAACGACTATATACGTAATTGACGAAATTGCAGAAGAAGCAGACATCGGGTTTTGAGATTACCTCCTTACCATTGTCATTACCATCCAACTGAGCACACATGGGAGCAGGTGAAGATCGTCACTTAGCCATAAAATAACACGTTTAAAACGGGTGACCTTAGAGTTCTGGTGAAAGAACTTCTTAGTTTTATAACAACGCGTAATTGGAGGCAGTGCGACACGCAGAACAATAATTGCAACATGAAGATGGTAAATGATGCATAGCAGCAAAAAAGTTCGTTGAACCATTCGTAATAAATGTAACAGAGTCTTTTGATTCAGAATGCAGCGATTAATTACAGTCAGTGAATAGAGCAATAGACTTACTTAGGAAAGCTCTTAAAAAAAATGAGTCAAGACTTTAACTTCAAGGTGGAGAGAAAATTAATCAAATTTTCATATGTTATTCAATGCACGCACACATACATATATATAAACTCCTTTATGAATACACCTCGGTATCAACGTATATTTCAATATGTTCATATATATTCATATGTTGTTCATCTGATAATTGATTAAATGCGCATTAATATATATGCAAGGTATTCATTGCATCTGCTATTACTCTTATCTATGTTCCTATAGTAAATCCTACATCGGTAGAATAAATGTTATATCCATTTTCTAACATCTGTTGTCATTGCAATTTCAAAATTTTCAATATAGCACACCTGAAATAGGGTTCGTTTTCTATTCTTCTGATTGAAGGCACGCATGTTGGATAATTAGTGGTAGATGTGGCACCGTTGCAGTCACGCCCACAGCGTAAAGCGATCGTTCATTGGCTGTAGTAGTGAGCTGTAACTTACAATCATAAGGCAGATAGACTACAACCTTGTATCGTGGTTGTAAAATCAACAATGTAAGTTTTAAAATATTGTAACGTTAGTAAATGTGAGCCAGTCGCTGGTTACAGAATATGGCGTTTTTGGCAACGATCTCCGTAATCTCTCGGCCACAAATGCAATCTGGGTTTAAAAGCTCCACGAGTCAAAGCCTAATTTATGTCGATCTCGATGAAGGCATTGCCACACACTGCATTCTGGCAAAACTATCGTTATTAAGCACTATATTATTACTCACTTATAAGCGTCCTTTGCTGTGTACAGTATCTGGAAATCAGGTATGAGGTCCAGGTTGGCTTGGTCCAGGTCGAAGTACCAATTCTCGTGGTCCAGTACCGTCTGTGAAGAGACACACGTGCGATCTCAGTATATTGGCTATATAGAGTGAATTTCAATAGTAATTCTATTTTTCAATACGTCAATTAAATAAACTTATTTTCCTACACGATTAACACATCTTAGTAGATCTGGGTGCTACCCTGTTTTATTTTTGCGCCAGTTCTGGAATCCTACCAATTTTTTTCGATTTTTTTTTTGTGGTCCGGCCTACGGCTCGGTTTTGGCGGTGGACTAAGCTTCAGGGCCGTAAGAGAGGCCGCAAAAGCCACCACTATTATTATTATTATTATTATTAAATCATATCAGACTGGCGACGTGGGAACGGAGACACTCCATGAGGTTGACAAATTCCCACGCAACCAGCCCAGCAAGTGAAGAAGAAAAAAAAAAGAAATAGAAGAGCAGAGATCACAGAATAGCTCTGTGTACAGATCGTTTAAAGCTGCCAATACCCGCACCCGCAAAGACAGAGCCAAACATCCACACACGATGGAAAAAACGAACGAGAATGCTGGCCAAGATGGCATCGTAACGGTTCTGAGGCAAACTCATGAAGAGCATGAAGTGCTATACGCATACGGGACACTGTATACTGAAGAGAAGGACTGCCTGTAGTGAACGGAAACTGTAAAAAATTGAAAAACGTGTCCCGTAGAGTGAAACTCAAAATAGTGGGCCGATTGCTCACAATTAATAATTTTAAAACACAATCTTCGATATTTACCGCTCAACGTACTGCTCACTCAAGAGAACATGGTAACTCAGTGTGGACGGAGAACAAACGCTTGATGCAACTAATTAACTTTCGATACTGTAGGACATAGACCAACTTCCATTTTGCTTATTTATGTGATTCTAAGCAATTATAACACCCTGGATTATATTCATTGAACTTTGTGTTAGATAAACAAACTATTTGTCCCACAAAAACCTACAACTCGCAGCATAGCACACCCTCCACCAGGCACTAAACTCCGGACCCCGGCATTACTTTCGAGGCAAGAGGAGAACCCTGCTTATTGCTGCAACACAGCACAGCTTTCGCTTTGCTACAGCTGGTTTAAAGTGAGGAAAACCAAGAGCAAACGTTGTTTCAACTTTTGTGTGTCATCAAAAAAATTGGAGGAGTACATATCTTCGTACACCGCAGTTATCGTTCTACAGTACACGTTTTTATCCTTGCCTGAGTTTATTGTTATTATTATTTTTCTTCTTCTCTTTTTTATCCCCCAGAAGTCTCCCTGATTCTGAACTTATGACAATAGCTCACAGAGGGCCGGAGCGTAAGTCCCGGTAGCTCTCTGGCAATGGGCCTGTTGGTCCGTCTACTGCCTGCTATCAGTTCTGTTTCATTATTTATTTCTTTCTAGGTCTTTATTCGGACCCGTAGGAAGCCTTTACAGTAGCAACGGATGTTCAGTATCAGAGCTAGGCGCCTGCAGCCATTAGAGGCGTGCCGCTTATTACTTTACCCTTATAATTTGTTCCCCTGAAGAACACGAACTATACGAGCAAAAAATTATTTATTAAACTGACGACTTACCGGAACTTTCTGTGCAATTTTTTTAGGAACCCAGAGAAGAAGGAAGGTATTACTGTAGCAACATAAAATTATCTCACTCTCTTCCTTTGATATTTTCCTTTCGAAGATTGAAGCAGACAGTTAACACCGACGTATTTTTCAAACAATAAACTCATACACCGCAACAGTATTTGATTCTTAGGTCTGACGCTGGCGGCCATAAGTCAGCAACGAAAAAATGGGGTTTTCATTCCAAGGTACCCAACATTTTTCTTGCGCTCTTCGATAGAACCTATGCCGCCCCTGCGTGAACCCGCGAACGGACGTACTGGCACAGACCTGTACAAGTATTATCGAGAACTCTTTTAGGGTAAAAAGGGTAAAACCCCGCCAACGTCAGAAGCCACTTTGAACCTAGGAGTCAAGTACTGTTGCTGTCAATCAATAAACTAATTCGATTCAATTATCTGGCGAAACCCCTCCCAGGTAACGAAATCTATACCGTATGTTGGCCCTCTATGTTGGTCCTGAGCTCGAGTCCTGACTCGTCTCCGTTTATAAAGAATCCATTGGTGAGTTGCTGCTGTAGTCGATAATTTGATGATTGCTATGGAACTGGCAGCGGTACTCAGCATCAACAATCTTATGCCAGAGCTTGACTTTACAATCTGACGCTCAACTTATGAGCGGAGGTTCACCTCGCACGTGGATGCAATTACACACCAGAAGTTGGTTTCCAAGGTACACCTTAGATTAGATTAGATTAGATAGGCGGCAGTAGATGAACCAAAAGGCCCATTCCCAAAGACTGTGGCCCTGAATGTGGGGCCGGGAGATACTCGATAACGGTAATACAATCATCCTACATCTCCTTACCTCTTTGCTGAGGAGAAAAAATAGAAGACGAAAGACAAAAAAGAAAGGAGAAATAAAAAAGAAGGGGGAGAAGAATCTACTTAGGTAGAATATTTAAGACGAAAGACGTACCAGCTGAGCGTACGCTCATAATCTGAGCATGTCATTGACTAATGTGGTCCAGCAATACCAAGACTCACATAGGTGGCGTTCTCGTGCCCACCGTCGATAGTGTATAGCTTGTAGCCAGGGTTGAGGTCCTCATAGGTCGTACGTCTGGCTTTGGGCCACAAATCCGACCTTTATGGGACGCTGCGGGTCATCCGTGTCGAAGAACATCTGGAAGTGGTCCTTGTGGGTGTGCCCGTAGAATATTCCCGCAATTGCATTTTCGTACCTGCAAAAAAATAAAGAAAATAATAGAAGTGAAAAAAACACAAGTTATTTATATGTGAGGATGTGCAATTACAGTTTTGCATCGACTAGATAAGCAACTTTGTAGCCAGAAAAATATCATATGCAGAGCCCCAGCCACCAAAAAGGGTTCACCATCAACCGACATGTACATTGAGTCCTGCCCAGCAATCTACCATATATGCAATGAGATAAAGCTGCTGGTAGCATCATTGACATCAATAGTATTGTTAATACTACGGAGTTCAGTACCCTTGCTGCTAGTATTTTTCACAGACAGATATAAGATGTGGTTTGGTTCGCCTAGCAAAATGTTTTTAACAGCTTTCTGGGCATCTGGCGGAAGCAGTCCAACAGTTTTTTACATAATAAGTAACAGGAAGAAAGATTGAAAGCCCATTTATTTTGTAATTTGTACCATACCCTGAAAGAAATCTTTAACTACTTATAATGTAACTATGCTCCCACTGTTCTTAGATATAAGCAGAAATGAGGCCGTTGAGCTGCTTCCGGTAATTATTGTCAGAAAATAATTTACTTAAATATTCGTATGGCTCCGGTTGAACACTTTAAACTGCACCTAGTTGGACTGGGCCAGTGAAGGTCAGTCCAAAGGGTTATATGCTTCAACAACTTTAAGATAAAAGTGATAATTATCAAAGAGAAGTGTGTCAAAGACGGTTTCTGCACCTGCAAAAAGAAATGGGAAAGAGCAAAGTAGTACAAGTTTCATTGACTATCAACAGCATTTAAAAGCAACAAAACTATACAAGAAAAATCTATAAAATGGTGCTAAATTTACAAGGTGAAGTGGAAACGCTGACAGCATATCGACAGGTGATGAAGTTTGAAACCGGATATAAATTTAAATTTATCCTAAATCATCACTCAGTTTAAAATGGGTGTAACACCTGTTCCCAAAACACTAAATCATATAAGCACACTGGTACGGTGCAGTGCTCGGTGGAGGAGCTTGAGTCAGACTGACCGGTATTGCACATGATATAGTTCGTATGATAAATCTTGCCAGCATGCTCAGCTGTGCGTGAACACAGAGACCGGGTGGTCGAGCTCCGGTGTTCTGACGCACACAGTGCGCAACGGTGTTTATGAATAACTGAGGCGAGTAATGACTTTCAGACTTATATTTTCTAAATTGGAATTTGTTTCCAACTAAAAATTATTTTAATTAGAATAGAATGAATTTGATTCAACTTTGGTGAAGCATATGGGGAGGAAAAATAAATGTTTTACAATGGTTGTTTCAGGCTAACAATATACAACGGGGAAAATTAGACAGTATATTTTGATTTAGTAGCCGTGATAATTTTCCTAGTATACTTGGTCATAAGAAATTTCTAAATAAAGGTCTCGAACAGCCTCACTGGTTAACTACTATAAAGAAAAACGTATGTTAAGAGTAAAATTTCACTTGATAATGTAGACAAATTACATTTGCTCGGGTAGGAAGCATTTGGATACTCTGCACTCACATCGGAAACTGGAGAAACTAAAGAAACTAGTACCTAAGGCTGGGCATTGCACCCTATCGTGTGCTGCGGGCACCCTATGCTTTTACAGGCGTAATTGCGACAGCTAGATTTTTACGTCCACAACTAAGGCTGCTTTTCAATGACTGTTATTGTAGACGAAGAGAACTACTGTATATATACATTGCTCAACTGCACTTCTCCAAATGTTAAAAATGATCTTGAAGATCGACACGTCCAGCTATTAGATTTTACACGTACGACAATTCATTTTCTTTTTAACGTTCATCATGAACAACTACGAGTTTTAGTCCTCCTTGCTTTTTTCTTTCATGTAAAATTTTTATCGAAATTTCACAAGCAGCGCAATTTAGTGAAGATCGTATTTTTAAACTTACGTTCGTCTGTGACAAAACTGCAGGAATTTTAGACTAGAAAAGTCTCCGAGGTTGACTGAAAGACTTCGCACTACACTAATTCTTTTATACAAAGAACTTTTTTATTATTTTATCTGAATACTATCTACTTTTTTGCCCTTTCAACAGATGCAACAATGCAGTTAAAACCTGAGGGGTGCGCGTAACGACCAGATGGTAGTCGTGTGAACCGGCCTTTAAGGAAGAAAGATAAAGAAAGTTTGATTTGATAAGGTCTGTATAAACAAGCTACTGATGTCGTGGATGCTGCGTGATGCCTG
>LQNS02276481.1:298727-309947 GCA_001587735.2 Parhyale hawaiensis | reverse complement strand
TCCTATAAATTTCATGAAGATCCATTCATTATTTTTTGAGTTATTGTGCTAACAAGCATAAAATTAAAAACAGTGACAAACGAACGAACAAACGGACCATTACCAAAATTTGGTCATCTATTCTTTGTTATATACCTAACAACTCATGTTAATTTCATCAAAATCCATTAATAACTTTTTGAGTTATGGCATCGAGAAAAAGGACGCAGACAAACAAACAAACGGATGAACATATCTTCACCAAAAGTTAATTATCTGTTCCTCCTAACATACCTAACAATCCCTGTAAATTTCATCCAAATCGGTTCATAACTTTTTGAGCTATCCTGGTGACAGACAGACAGACAAACAGGCAGACAGACAAAAACGACGAAAACATAACCTCCTTGGCGGAGGTAATAAATACCTCGACGATGGAGTGATGGTGGAATATCGAGTAATAGTCAAGGAATGCTGAATTCGCGTATCGTGACACTGAAGTGATTGTGGCTTCTGTTTGATGCAGTTGGGACAAGGAAGGGAAGTGTTTGTGTTTTTGCTTGTCGATTCTTTTGTTTGTGATTGATGAAGTGATGGATCGTGTAGACGCGGCTTGAAGCCCTCTGAGAGCGCATACCTCTGCCAATCCAGGCATTATTAAATAAAAATTTAAATGGGTCTTGATACTGCTGTATGATTCCATTTTTGTCATCACTAAAATTTGATCGCTTGTGCCTATTGCTATTAATAGCAGTTTCTGAAATTTACTTGAAGATTCATCCGCAACTTTTTGTGTCATGTTCTGACAACTCCTAAGATCCTAAGACAAACGTATAATCAAACACTGAAACGATGGAACCAATTGTCCCAAAATTTGCTCATTTATGCGATTTAACATTTGTAGCTAATCCTGCAAATTTCGCATGGATCCGTCATTAACTTTGTGAATTATGGTCTGTGAAACATGTGAAATAAACTTAAGGATAAACAGACAAACAGGCTGACAGATCATCGAAAAAAAATTCGTCAATTGCCCTTGTCGTAGGTAATTAACAGCTAGTATCACATATACCCTTCCATTCTAGACACGATTATGCTAATGACACGTCAAGTATGAAACACATTTTAAAATTATTTTAAATGTTTGCATGCAGAAACAATCGAAAATTTTAACCTTCATAGAGTTCACGTAACGGATGGGCGTTCAGGTACATGTTCCTCATTCTCTACCTTCACTTCAAGTTTTCCAGATCGAGTAATGAATCAAATGAAGTGCCAGTGACTACAAATAAGACAGCACTCTCACGTGACGAAATGAAAGCCATGAGTGACGTTAGAGCCAATTTATCTTGGCCATTCTTAGGCTTTCCCCACTACGACAACCTCGACTAATTAGTTGCTCCGTCTCTCGGCTTTGCTTTGGTCACGTGAAAGTAAACTGCCTCTGCTATGTATTTACAGTAAATCCTCGATTTAATGGATTTCGGATGTGCGGACACGGTAAGACGAACGGATAGAATATCATATAACGGACTCCGTCCGCAATATCATAGCGTCTATTCGGAGTTGACTATTCTGAGCCTCACGATGCGATCACGGCAATGCATGACAATCGCTCCACTCCTGTCAGGGCAAGTTTGCAACACTTCTACGCTCTAATTGAGTGCATATGGTGTATACAACTATATGCAACATAAAGAAATTATATACACATTCCATAAACTTTGCTATTAAGTTGTACTTACGTATGACTGTACTATATAAAATACTTTGCGATACAGCGGACTTTTATATTTAACGGACAGGCTCTTCCTCCAATTAGCCCGTTAAAGCGATGGTTTACTCTATACATTTTTTAGCAACAATGTCGTATTTCTTTGCTAAAATATCTTCATTGAGATTCTCGAACATTCAAAATTTCAAAATGGCGTCGTCGTCAGCATAGTGCAATAACTTGTCCAAGCTGATGCCAAAATAGTTGGTAACTGCTAGTGAAGGAGCAGGGCGACGCGGTTCGACAATTCATGTCGTGTGGATATCATAAGGCCGTGGTTTTGAAGTTGCTTAGAGGCGAGCATCTGCCGGAAGTTTAATAGAGTAGCAGTAGTGGTGGTTCTTAGAAGTGAATGCTGCGTGCAGGCATGTGTCTCTATTTATTTATTCTAGGCGGTCACTGACTGCTCAACTGCGTGCTGATTGGCTGCTGTGCTCAACTGAAGAGCTTGCACGGAGTTTGCTGGCGGTGTGCTTACGCTGAATTAAGTATCTTGTACTTTCAGCGTTCTGGAAGACTCTTTACTTTATTGTTGATGGTCGTTCTTTTTTTGTGTGTGAAGGGCTTCCAGTACTTGAAGTCGTTGAAAGTTACTATTGCCGTAGTAAAATTGTTGTTTCGGAAACCAACACTTCTCTGGTAGTGGTTATCTGGTGCTGCTGTTGAGTGTGGGTACGCGGTCCTCCTGATACCAGATGACAGTAGGACGTCTGGACAGAGTAATGGCCGTCATGCCAATATATGAACGATGCGCTTTGGAGCGCACAGTCTCTAATTTTGCATTGATAATCGTATATGGCATTAGTCTACATGTATGCTCAAGAAATTGATTACCATAGGAGACTTTGTGAAAAGTTCCTTCGGTGATCGTAGCTCCCGCAAGCTGGTTTGCGTTATTTAAGAAATGTCGCATGATGGTGTCGAATTGCTGGTTTGCGTAGCGATTGTTCATTAAAGCTTGCTTGAAATTAGTTGATGCAACATTGATGTGCTGCCATGTAGATGATGTTTTGCACCATAGCTTTTGGTAAATTTTAGCGTTAGTTGGCTCGATCTACTTTTTGGAAATACCATTTACGATGACGTCCAAAAACTAAATCCTTCTGGTGATGTTGAGTTCATAGGTGAACTTTAACACAGATGGATGAACCTTGTAGTATTCTCTTGAGTTTCAGTAGTTGGTCAGTGTCCTCGACGACTGTGAAACAGTCTTCTACATAGTGATAGTACAGATTTGTGGCTTGATGGTAGAATTTTCACGGAAGACTTTTTTTCGTGGTAACACATATACACGTTGGTGTTTTTCCAAGAAGTGGGCCCATGGCAAGTCTATCTATTTGACGGTAGAAGGCTCCGTCGATGGTAAAGTCAACTTGACCGTACCCCCAACTGGGAAACCCGCATGCACTGGTTTGTGCTGCAGATATAGGCCAAAAGGCTCCAGAGGAGTATACGACAGCAGGCGATAACAGATGTCTAAGCTATGGCAAAAGTGGCAGAAGGAAGACTCCAAGCGACAGTCTGTGCCTCCAACCCTCCGATGGGAGGGCACCGTCTAACCGCTGTACTAGTCCTGGCGGTGTGGCACCAGCAAGGTCAGAAAGTGACGCATTAAAGAGGTTCTACATCTGCTGTAGCTTCAAGCAAGTCGCTTGTTTTCAGAATTTCGTTATTTTCCTTATTTAAATCTTGTAGGTCCTGCTCGAATTCCTTAAGCAATTGCCTGGTCTTTTTCTGTTCCAGTTTTAACTGCAACATCCTAACGATTAGGTCAACAAGTTCAATCAAGCCACTCATGAAGTCCGCCATGTCATACAACTTCTTTCCTTCAGAATGTTTGAAACGGGAATCATTCGTGATTTTCTCGATTTGTTGCACTAATTGTTTAAGTATGGACTCAATGGACTCATAATTCATTTTTGTGGTTCTACTTTTGCTTGCTTTTTCCTATTTCTCGTTTTAGCTCTCTGTTTTCTTTTTCGAGGCGCGAGATCTTGTTGTAGATTTGTCTGTTCGTTTGTTCAAGATGAAAGTTTCTATTTTGCAATTGTCTAGCATTTATCTCAGGGAAAGTAATACTAGTTCCTAAAAGGGCAATTTCCGTAAATACTGAAGTAATTTCGGCTTGTTGGTAATCGAGTTGTGTTAGTATCTCGCTAACATTTCAAATTATACGAGCTCTTGATTGTGGTGAAAGAATAGCAATATTAGTGATTTCAGCATTAACTGAACGACTTAGATAACGTAAAAAATTCTAAAACGTAAAGAAAAAATATTCATTGCATTATGTATGTAATTCCAACAGCCGTAAGCTAGTACAGTCCCATATATATATATATGGTAATATATATATTGTCACTATATAATCATCTCTCTGTTACTTACTTTCGAAGTTTCGATCATACTTTTGCAGAAAAGAGGACTGGAGATGTTCATTCTTATGCACAGGTCGACGGTATCGTTGAACAGGACGTCCAGTGAAGTACCGTTGGCCATCCCGTCCAAGAACCTGTTGGCCGCGACCTGGCAGGCTTCACATGTGAAGAAATTGCGACTCTCCTCCTCAGGAGTATGTTCGTTGTTGATTAACGCCTGAGCCTCTGTAGTAAAAAGTTTGCATTTATTTTAATTTAATTTACTTAATTACTTCAATTTAATAATACTTAAAACTTTAATTCACTGCATTTCTATTGAGCGCAGCCAGTGAGACATATATGTGCACTATCAAGTAGGATGTAAGCCAAGGCCTCCACAAATTGTCCTACCTTGACAGATATCTAGGCCGTCCCAGAAGCTAAAACTTTTAATCTGCTTCCGAGGCGGGTGAAAATTTTAGTCGAGTATTATCCTATCTTATTCAAACTGTTCTCTACCCCTGTAAGGCTTCTGCCGCCCATTGTATTCGCACGAGAGATCCCTAGCAGTTAGCCAGTCCCGTGTGAGTATGATAAATTATAAAGGAAAATGACTAACGAACTACGAAACCTAAAAAGGGTTTAAAAATATTTTTGGTCTTATCAATTCCAAATTACTAGCTCGGTTTTAAGAGTCTTCTATAGCGTGAAATTCATCAGGGCTGTATGGAGTCGGTACCTACCCGTACATTGAACTTCTTACTTCGACTGTACGACACCGACCTCGTGATCCCTACCTTATATCGACACCCCGACTCCTTCTTCACGATCCCGACTCGACGACTCTTATTTCACGGCTCTTGCTCCCATTTGCATCTCTGTTTGAAACTTCAATTCTGGATTGTTACCTTCAATGAGCTCATCAAATATGAGGTCCAGCTCTCCAGTCTCCATCGCTGACCAGAAGCTGTCGGAAAATTCATCCTGCGCTTTCCAGTCGCCTGCGCTTACGGCTCCTGGAAAAGAAATGTTGCCATTGAATAAAAAATAATAAAAGATAATTTAACTTTAGACTGTGATGTGATTTTTATGATTATATACCAGTGCAGTACATGGCGCTTGATATATACAGATGATGCGAACAGTGAACGATTGAACTATGGGGCTTGTGAACACAGATTATCTTTAACTGTCCGTTTACCAGGCCGTTAAAAAAACGCACTCGTATGACTCGCTATTAGTTTTTGTGTACCCGTACCAGTGATCGGAGAACTTCGATAGTCTCTGGCGCTGTTTCGAAAGCTCTGCTCGTAACCCGGACAACTTGTCGGGTCTTATCGGCTGTTGCCACAGTAATCAGCTGTTGCCTCAGCTATCAGCTGTTGCCACAGTTATCGGCTGTTGCCACAGTTATCAGCTGTTGCTATCGGCTGTTGCCACAGTTATCAGCTGTTGCCACAGTTATCAGTTGTTGCCACAGTTATCAGCTGTTGCCACAGTTATCAGCTGTTGCCACAGTTATCAGCTGTTGCCACAGTTATCAGCTGTTGCCACAGTTATCAGCTGTTGCCTCAACTATCAGCTGTTGCTATCGGCTGTTGCCACAGTAATCAGCTGTTGCCTCAGCTATCAGCTGTTGCCACAGTTATCGGCTGTTGCCACAGTTATCAGCTGTTGCCACAGTTCTGTAGAGACTGCGCTGCAAGCTGTCTACGTCTGTGGATTGTCTCCGTTTCAGGAATTGTGTTATAGCTATATGCGTTTCGCACGTACAACATTCCAATGAGTTAGCCTTAGCATTTCAAATGTATAGACTCATTCTTTGTATCATGTGAGTTCTTGCCTAGCGGAAGTAGCCACCGCCGGCTTCAGGTCAGAGCCTCTAAGATAAAGAACCTAAAAGGCGTTTATGACACCGTACAAAAATGTACCGATATACCAGCACTGCTTTTGAGCAACATGCGTAGTTCTCAATGACCTTGCGGCCGGAACCTATATCAGTAAAAATTGTCTGTCAAAGCATGTAACCAGAGTTTTGGAGATGTACAGTAATTTACTAGCAGACTTCCGACTCGAATCCGGCAGAAGCAACCGGTGTTCTATTGAAGCCGGCAGAACATAGATATTTAAAGGCGCTTGTGCCATCAAGCGTCAGCTTATTCAGTACTTAGCATTAGAGTACTGCACATTGTCTACAGCATTCTGCTTGGAGCACTTATTAGAAGTAGACCTTGTATTTTGTTGTCTGCATCTATCAAGTAGCATGCTTTCCACTTATTATCAGATCATATCTTCTAAGTCTTGTATAATAAGATGTAAATAAAAAAGAAGATCTTGACGACATTCCTTCACCAACCAGAACTGTAGCCTGATATCATTACTCGGCATTGATGTTCTCTCTCACAACCAAGTACCGTGACGAACTCAACTAAAACTCAAGCACGCACATAAAGTGAATATATTACAAATTGTTTCTGTTTCAAAGAGTGTCCGTGTGAAGAGCTCTATTAAACAACTGCTCCTCATATACATACTTCATCTTCATACGGCCCCCTGTCACTTACACTAAAACACTCCTTTTACCTGCGAATATTCAACTGCAAAACTTTGTAATATATGCTGAAAATTGAGAGTGTAGCAAAATGAAGAGTGAATATTTCGGCAACAGCACCGTGTGTGTCCGGAATGTCTGTTCAGGGCTCAATCAGAGTAGTTTCCAGGGGCACTGGCTTAGCGTCTGTCATGTTCTTGTCATTTGAGGTTGTGCCGTAATACGAGCTATGGGCGTCCCAAAGGATTCGGTGAGAAGTGAGAGAGGTGATAAAGTTTCATTGGAGATCTAACTTTGTGTGTGTATATATATATATATATATATATATATATATATATATATATATATATATATATATATATATATATATATGCATATCTGTCCACCCAAAAAAGGTAGAAGAAGGTGAGGAACATGCGTAATTTTTTACTGGGGGTCTGTTTTTGTCTGGTGAGTTGACCTAGATGTGATCAATGCCAAAAATACTAGAATAAGCATGCCATCAAAAACGACAGCGATGAAGTTTGTTATTTGTAAACTCAAAAAGAGGCAGAATGAGTCGAATTATAATAATAATTTTTTTTGGCGGTCAGATGGGTTAATTGATTCATATTTACTAAAAAGTGTTTTTGAAAAATACTGAGAAACTTTTCGGAACCTCCTATTGCCGGAGAGCAAGCAAGTTGAAAAAACAGTTCAAGTTTCTGTTACCATTAAAAAACTGTTCCGTGTTTAAGCTTCTCTATATAACATAATGAAATTACCCTGTTTCTTAGCTTCTCAATAACCCTTTAAATTGCTTTGAGTTTTAGGTGAGCTTTATCCTTGAAATTGTTAGGTGCCATCGATTTGACTTACTTTCGAAATCGATATGTGTTTAAGCTGGCCTTAACTGTTCATTTTGTGTGTGTGTTTTAGTTGTACCTTAACCCTTGAAATTGTGTTTAGTCTCTGCAATTCTTCTTAAATTTTGAAATTGTTATGCTTCTTAGCTTCTCGTTAACCTGTCGAAATTGCTTTCTGTTTTAGCTACGCTTCAACCTTTGGAGTCCAATTTCTGCTCCAGAAATTACTTAAAAAAAGATGTGAATTAAAGCAAAATACACTTGTGAATATCATATACGCACGTTTATCATAACAATGGCCTTAATAGACACTTATTTGTCTTGTATTTGCAATGGCCTACTCTCAATGAACAAAGTATAGCGCACAACGCTGTATCTTGAGGCAGCTGATAACGATAGAGAGAAAAAACAAGAAACAAGAACTCCCCAGGTGTGCAAAATGTCGGATCTACACTAGGCAACCGCACTCTCCACTTGTGACCGGAAGTTCAGCAAAAGGAAGGCTATTAGAAGGAGGGAAGACAGACACATTTTGGCTCGTTGGCAATTGCAGTTTTTCATCTTTTGATGGCTACTCCCTGTCCACCAGTCACACGCTCCCAGCCATCCCTTCCCACCAGTCTTAGGGCCTTAGGGGCAGGGGGAGGTGTCTATGCGGCATTCCGTCGACATGACGTCACAGCTCTGACGATCTGAGATCGACAGAAGCAATACGCTCTCCTGGGTCCATATGGGCATTCCCCTGCGGCACGACGGTGCATGTGGTCTTCCTAAATGGGGTGTGCGGTGAGGCAACTCTACTGTGACCTTTGCATAGAGCTGTAGCCTAGTCCTCTTTTAAATCCAACAGTTAATACCATACCATGTTACTAGGTCTGGTGCCTACTGCTCTACCTACTGTCACAGCACATAATTTTTTCACATAGCTAGTGACAAAGTACCGTGAATTTGAAATGATTTCTGCTTGCAGCAAATTTAAGAAAAAAAAAATTATAAAAAACATGATTAATGCAGGCGTAGATAGGACTCAGCGTTCATCTCTCTAGCCGCTCCCAAACCATATCAAAGCCAATCTTTGGGCCGTCAAACACTCTAGCCAAAAGAACAAATTTATTCAGCTAATCGTTTTATGTCTTTTGAGCCCTCATCAATAGAACTATAAGTTTTTTAAACAGATGTAAAATGTTGGCTGTCACGCTTAGTTTGCTCAGCAAGTGCCGTTAGTTACATCATGTTTCGGATATTTCTTCAAATTTGGAGGGAATTATAACTCAAAATTCTTTGCACTATTGTGCTACCAAAATGGACTCATCAACGCATTCGGATCTAGAAATGATGAAATTCGTTCTTTTGACTAGGGTGTGTACAAGCTTTTAGCTTAATTAACGAAGATATTATGGAAGAAAAAATAGCATTGTACACAGAGGGAGCCTCGACTGGAAATAATTTTATCTTTTGATACCACAGCTCTTGGATGATAGTGCCAACCCATGCACTTGACAGCCCATGCCGCCATCGCAGCGCTTCAACTATAGGAGATTGGAACTGAGACCCTTTTCACATCATGGCTTCTGATCGAGGAACACTGCTCATTCAATCAAGTTTTGCTTTTGTACACTCGCTAATCAAATTTCTGTCCATATTAATCCTAGAACAGGAACCACAGGGGGGGGGCACCAAATACATACAAGTTCTAAATATATAGACGTAAATTTATGTGGAAAGAGTGATAACATTTTATATCTTCCTTAAAAAAGAAAATAGGGTCTATTTGAATACTTCTAGTAAACAGTTAAGGCTTCTGTCAACATACTGAGTTTGAAGGGGTTGCACTTTGATCATTCCGTCGTAGTCAAGCTTCAAAATAAAACAAATTTTTAGAAAAGGTAAAACAGCGAATTTCGTAATGAAATTGCATTGATCTTATGTAAAAGAGGGTGCAATTTACGAATATAATAATTAAATTTAGGCAAATGCCTAGTTTTCGAGATTTTTGACATTGAAGTTCTATTTTTCTCTATTTAATATTGAAGGAAAAAAATTCAAAGGTACCTAAAGTATTTTTTGCAATCGGGGCAAAAGCAATGTTAATGGTGAACATTATTATTTTTCGGTAGTAACCTGATCGAACCTAACCTAACCTAGGTTAGTCACTCCCACAAAACCTACTTTCATTTTCACTATTGCTGTTGTCCCTTTTGCAATAAAATACTAGCAGGTACCCTAATTTTTTCCTTCGGTAGTTATAAGATAGGAGAAAACTAGAACTACAAAGTCAACTGAAGCACTCTGGGAGTGCATACCTCCGCCAACTTGCGCCAAGCAAGGCAGCGGTAACGACAAATTCAAATCAGTTCTGAAACCATAATTTTCTTTCTATCAACACCAAAATCTGATCACCTGTGCCTTTTGATAGTATTAACAGTGTCTGTAATTTTCTTGGAGATCCATTCATAACTTTTTGAGTTATGCTGCTAACAAATATTTTAGCAAACATAAATCAAAGACACAAAGGAGCAGCCGATCACCACCAAAATTTTGTCAATTGCGTATTCTAACATGACTAACAATTCCTGGAAATTTCATAAAGATCTATTAATAATTTTTGTGTTATTGCGCTAACAAACATCAGTCAAACACACAAACGGAAGTACCGATCACCACCAAACTCTAATCAATTATGGCTTTGCACATGACTTACAATTCCTGGAATATTCATGAAGATCCATCCATAATTTTTGAGTTATTGCGCTAACAAACTTTTCAACAAACATTAGTCAAACACACAAACGGACTTACCGATCATTACCAAAATTTAATGAATTATGTCTTTTGACATTACAGTACTCGAAATGCCTAAAAATTTCATAAAGATTCATTCCTAATTTTTTTCAGGTAATGTGCAAACAAACATAAATTCAAACACAGCGACAAACAGACGAACGAACCAACAAATCATCACAAAAATTTAGTCATTTACTCTCTGCAATAAACCCAACAACTCATGCAAATTTCATGAAAGTCTGTTCATTACTTTTTAAGTTATGGCACTAACAAAAAATAAGCAGATAAACAACCTGATGGACTGATTTTCACCAAAAGTTAATTATCTGTTCCTCCTTTTATACCTAGCATCTCATGTAAGTTTCGTTAAAATCCGTGGATAACTTTTTAGTTATCTTGGTGACAGGCAGACAGAATAACGGACGGACAGACAGACAGAAGGGCAGACAGATAAACCCGACAAAAACGTAACCTTCTTGGCGGAGGTAAATATGTAAAAAAAAACTAGGTATTTGCCCCCGATTTCAGTATCATATTCGTCAATTTCACTGTTATTTGTACAAGATCAAAGCAATTTTATTATGAAATTTGATGTTCTGCATATTTTAAAATAATACCCAAAATAAGAATGCACTTGTGATCAAAAATACAAGATAATTGCTCAGTGCGTTCAGCTTAGCAGAAATCGAATCTGAGGAAGAAACCTTGGAGTAAATGCAGATGGAGATAACGTGACCGTCTGACGGTGAACCAAAAGTTTGTGGTGGCTTTCTGATATGCTTGTGTTCCGCCAACTATGTTCCTGAAGCAGCAATAGATGGAGACGGAACATTAGCCAGCATCATACTTTCCTAGCTTGATGAAGACACATACGAGCAAAAATGGCTAACGTTGCTGCTGCAAGCCGGCTAGTGCAGTGAAGAGTACGCAAAT
>LQNS02276481.1:255293-273122 GCA_001587735.2 Parhyale hawaiensis | reverse complement strand
TTATAGCGAATAAATGAACTGCCCGTAGAGCTCTGTTTCACCGAGGTTTTATCGCTGTCATTGTCGGAAGGGTGTATATTTTGCTAGATGGTTGTGATTGTGCTCTAGTGCGTAATCTGTATTACTACTGATGAATCTGAACAAATATAATACCATGGTTTGTCATTTATATATACAGTATATATATATATATATATCAGTTTATTCATATCTATTAGGGCTATTTATTAATGTCTTAAAATCCAATAAATAAATATAATACCATGGTCTGTCATCTACATAAATCTGTTTATTCGTGTTTAACGGGGCTATCTATTAATGTCTTAAGATCCAACTCTATGGTGCGTAAGACTCTATATGTGGCTCCGTATTTTTTCCCTTAGGCAGGTAAGCGAGTCTAAGTATAGTTAGCTTAGTATGTCAATCATTATCTTGCGTTGTATACCGTATTTGCTATTATTTATAGCTATTGCATTTCTATCTTGATTATTCGTTTTGTTGTATCTTGCATTTTGTTCTCACTTGAAAATAATCAATCCACAAACCTTTGCAGAATCTTTAGGCTAGAGGACATTCACCCAAGTGGTGTACGTTGCTTGTGTTTACTACTTAATGCTAAGCTGTCGCGTCCGTCGTTCCGTTCCCTTTCTGCCTCTCCTCTTTATCACAAATAAATGTCACCTATGTTTACTACTCTCTATGATTTTTCAATTTTTACTGTACATACTGGCATATCCTTTGCTTGCAAGGCAGTGTATTGCGTTCTAGGTTTTCGTGGTTGAAAATTTCGTTCTCGTGCAGCGACTGTGCTTAGGTCGGGGCCCCACCGATACTACAAGCGTTGCAGTGGGATTTTCGTGACGTGAAACATGGCGCCTATGTGCGGTAGTGTGCCTCGCGATCTGGGGCGCGTTGGTAGGAACAGTCGATGTTGTACCCGATGTTACGTTTTGTCATGCAACTAGTTTGTTAAACGTCGCTTGTTGCTTCGATGGGTCCAGGGGTGTGACTTGTTACAAGTTACCTATGTATATTAGAAAGTATGACCTTGTTTACAGTCTCTAGTTGTCCTTCCTATGTCTTGGAGAATAATAGTGTTCTCAGGAGAACTCCATTAGACATAACAGCTTGGCGTTAGCCTTCAGTCCTCTAGGGCTGCTTAGTTTCCTTACCCACTTTGTTTCCGTTCCTTTGCTTACTTTTACTCGCACCGTTTCTTATGTTAGGCCTTTTCCTTCGTCTCTCCTTGCATCAGTTTCATCTTTGGTTTGGCATACTACATGTCTCATTTCTTGACCTTGAGCACCTACAAAGGCGCGAATTTTTGTATGGGAAATTGGAGATGCTTCGTACGGACTCCCATCCACTTATCTTCTTTCGGTACTAATTCGTCTTTTATTCCCATGACGCTGCAGCCACGAGGTTCCTCCACCGAGTCCAGCCCTATTGGCTCATCAAGAACTCCTGGGGCACTGGCTGGGGTGAACGGGTGAGGACTCTTGTTAGCCACGATATTTTATTAATAGAGAGCACTTGCATGACTTAATTAAATTATCCTGCAAAATATCTTATTGATTCACGATTGGCTTTCAGACTCTCAAAATTTACGGGCAAAAAGACAAACAAACAAAGCCTGTACAAGCACAGCTACCAGGGTTACTGGGTCATCGTCGGACATTTTTGGCAGCCAGGAGTCGGAAACGGAGTTGGGAGTTGGTGAAAATTGGGCTATTTTGTTAAAGAAACAGTTGCAGTCGGAGTCGGTCATTTTGAGGGCCAAAGATCTAGGTCGGAAATTGCTAGACCAAAGAGTCGGAGTCGGACTTGTACGTCCGACTCCTCGCCCTTTTTTAGAGTGTCCCTCTATTGCAATACACTCTGCATATCGGCTGATACGGTATGGAATTCTAGCAACAAGCAGATGACAGGTGGGTACGAACGCAAGTTAGGGTTCGTCTTAGTGCTGTGTAAGGTACCCTTTTGGAACGAAGGAAAGACGCATTCGATTTTTTATCTACTGGTTGTAACGACTTAGGTAGGAGCTCGCTCTCAGCAACTGGTCGTAAGTTAGAGAAGGGCGTACGCCGTTCACATTTTAGCTTTTTTGAATCTAACTTCCTTTGTATTTTCGAGTAATTGTAATCATCTTGCTCAGTCTTCTGCAGTGCTGTCTCAGCTGAGAAGTTGGCGGTTTGGCTTTTGGTCAAATATAATAATAATAATAATAATTGGCTTTCGGTCATTCTCGTAAATTTTGGTCAGACGTAAAGCTTAAATTGGCACAAGTCCGTTTTGCGATGCGTAACTTTACAAAAGGATACCTCGCTCATCTGCCGCCGCTCGGGTTACTCTTACACACCGACTTCAGTGCTGCGAAGGGAGAGGCACAGAGGTAACAGAACGTTACGGAGGCGCAGCTTTGGCTGTATAAACTCCTGCCTTACTTATGTGTCCTGTGCCGTATCACTACAGGGTACCCTCTCTTCAATACGGTTCTGCCTTTCTGGGTCGTAAAGAACTCCTGGGGAGCACATTGGGGTGAACAGGTGAGTGCTGCCATACGTTTATGGTGCGTAGACCCACTGTCCTCAGGAAACTGGGCTACAGTGTCTCTTCTCTTCCTTCCCATTCAAAATTATGCACAATGCTTCCCATACAAAATTGTTGCGTCAAAAAGCGGTTGGCACGTCCTATAAAACTCTGTGACGTTCTTAAGACTAAAAAGAATTGGCTCGTTTCTACTGGAAATATGGACCTCTCTCAAAGAACTACACCATTTCTTAGTAAAAACTATGATTCTTCCCATTGAAAACTGTAAGTGAAATATTTAGTCATATGCTCTCTTTTTACCAAAAAGTCACTTGCCATGTATTAATAAGATATATGCCTTGTGGTGAATTGTTATCGAGTAGAGACTGTCGTGTTCTTGATATGTCAAGATATCTTCTAATGACTTGAGTGACTTATACTTCATATTTTAGAAAGACTTGTGTTTATTATATTTTATTATAGCTTCATATTCAGCTCACCCTTGAAACTGTGTGACTGTGACCCGGTATCATCAATAAATGAATTCTTTCTCTTCCTAGACAGACTTGAGTTTGAATGGAAGATCTTTTCCTTGTTACCACGCACGTGCTCCGCGGACACAGCGTAGCACAAAATGAACGCAGTAGATACGTTGCGAATAGAACTTCCACAGTTACTGTAATGAAGGTTTATTATGCCTCATTGCCAATGACATGTTAGTGTACTAACATAGCCCGTGTGCGTGCAGGGGTACTACCGCGTGTACCGCGGTGACGGGACCTGTGGCCTCAACCTCATGGCCACGTCTTCTGTTGTGCCCTGAGCGCATACGCCCTCAGGTGAGTATCTTAAGTTAGTTCAAGCCTCCCAGCTAGAGCAAAGGGGTTCCAAAAGAGGACGAGTCGATGTACCACTTTACTACGGGGTCTAGAGAAATATAGAACCCGTGCACGAGAACAGCGTCTGCAATTTGCATAGTACGATGGAAAAAAATTAATTTAAGTAGTATTAACTTGTCCGTAATATAACTCGTAAACTTTGTAACTCGAAATTGGTTCTCGAGCCCGGAGTAAGGAGTCTTCAGCTTTGAAATTTCTAAATTTTCGAGCAACGCAGTTGTTATAGGATTCCAGTCTCACCACTGTAATAGCCTTGTTTTTCTTCTTGTAGCAGATGCTGTTACGGTGCATGATCTCCTTTCTCTCTAGGCAGACCATTCACTGAGTTAGTGTTATCCTAACCCCTCTGGGGGCATAGGATGGGCCATAGGGTTAGGTTAGTTTAGGTTCGTCCATCCTATGCTATGGGTCCAGGCAACCCCCGGTTGCCCGAGTAGGTTACCTCAGCCATTAGCTAGGCCTTCGGGACGTCTCTCTTTCGTGCCCACTTTGCTTCCTTCCCGGTTTCATACTCCTACTTGCTCATGCATTTTTCTTTTCTTCCTTCACGCACCCAAGGGTCCCGAGTGCCTTCTCCGCAGGGGATGTTGCAAGTTGCCGCAGTTCCTGCTGATGAGCTTAGTTTTGTAATGTTAGTTAGGCTCTCAATACTTCCCCTTCTGTTTCGGGGAGGTGGGCTGCCGATCGAGGTGGCTGGCCTATTCCCTCTAGACTTCTACTTTCTTGTATTTCGTTTCCTTCACCTGTGCGGCGCAGCTG
The DNA here is from genome assembly GCA_001587735.2 of Parhyale hawaiensis. Taxonomy (NCBI): domain Eukaryota; kingdom Metazoa; phylum Arthropoda; class Malacostraca; order Amphipoda; family Hyalidae; genus Parhyale; species Parhyale hawaiensis. The sequence continues at coordinate 268,935 of LQNS02276481.1, read as the reverse complement.
AGCGAAAGCGTTCAGCCGCGCCCTGGGGTTGGAGATGCTCAACTTGCGCCTTTTTCCTGTCAGTAGCGCACTGACCACTCTTGAGACCTACCGGCAGAAAAGCCGAGACAAAAATCATTGACAATTTAAAACGCACCCTAGTCGGCGCACGAGCCTGTGGTTAAACACAGGAATAGTTCGGCGCGATATAGGCAATGTGCCACTGAAGCGCTAGTAAATCGTCTACTACTACTTCTTTTCTTCCTCTTCTTTCCCGACTTGCTGTTCCCATGCGCGCTGATCCTGTGTGGTGGGAACACCTTCGTGCATGGGCTCCCCGTTTCTCTTGGCATACTACATCTCCCTTGCTCTTTCCTCTGTGATGTCGTTCTGCTCGAAAACGGAGGCTTAAACTTCCTAACTATAACTAACTAGTGTTATCCTACATAGATATAATCCGGCTCTATTTTTCATCCCCCTTGTCCCTTTCGTCTGTGCGAGGCCGCTCTTTCTTTGCTATTTTAAATCTCCTGTGCTGCCACATAATAGATTTCTCCCTCCTGCACCGTGGATGCTGCGGCCAGATCCTTTCGGCCGTTCACAGTGTCGCCTGTGAACAAACAGTGGGAGACCGGGGCTTCTCTCAGAATTTGAAGACTGATGTAAGAATAATGGATTACTCTCGGTCGTAAAGCTTCAGTTACGAAAGTGTTCAAACCGAGCTGTGTGTTTATTGCTACAAAGGCTCCTTGTCATATTGTATAGCTACGGGAATAAATGAATCCTTTCTAGCGCGGTGTGTATGATGCTCACTTGCAGGAGAGGCGTCGAGTGCCCCGGCGTGCACGATCACAGCAGCGCCTGCGTCTGTAGAACTGCCGTATTGCTAGCCAGCTTCTGGCGGTCTCCGAGTGCTTCACTTCTGGCTAGTGAGGTTTAGTTTGTTGTTCTCATACTCATAGTATATAACCTGCTTTGTTTTAACGATCTCTCTGCTTCAGGTCTGGTACAGTAACACGTCAATATTGTATGGTATGTTAAAATGGTCTCCTTTACGGTATCAGATCATCTACGGTATTACAGTGGTGGTAGATTGGTCACATGACCTGGTACATTAGATTGATGAGACGATTGTTTGGCGAATTTTATCGCCGTTTTAAAACTTGCTGGTTTTAGTGCCATTAATGAGGTCACAACTTTACTGCCCAATATGAAAATTAGCTCAAGTTGTTAACGTCTACTCAGCATGATTTTATTCACATCTCTATATTGGCCATATTGTTTATTATTGCTGCGAAATCAAAATGTTTGTGCCAGTGTATTAGTTTCAAGCATAGGAAGAAATTAGCATGCCGGTAGCTGTGACTGTGTCGCTCAACTTTCGTCATTGACCGTATTTGTAGTTTCCATGAGCCTGATTATGTAACGCACCTAAAGATTACCGACATGTAGATCACGGCGATTAAAAATTATTTTCTGTCGCAAATTAATCATCAAGGCATAGCTATTTTGCTCACCTGCTTCAACTCCATCTGTGAGTAGCGAATAGGCCAAGCAACTGGTGTTCTCTGTGACCTCCTTCTATCGATAGGAACTGTATTTTTTATAGGTACCCTAGGATTGCAGCCCTATTCTGCAGGTGTTATGCTACATATTACTTCTAGATTAGAGAATGTCCTTCTTCCCGGTATTACTGTAGTTGATGAAACATTAGCAAACATACAGTAGTACTATCATTTTACCGGTACCACTGTAGAATGATAAATTATCTAGGTAATGTCTGACTCGTACATCGTATTCTCTAGAATCTGTGCCTGCTCGTGTTCCCGAAATCGTGTCTTTAGAGTAGTTACAGAGCACAGGAGCAGAGACAATTTTACATTGTCCCTTTGAATTCTCCTTGCAAATTAAACACCGTATGACCTAATCTGGTCGTTATAATAGATTCTAAAGTACCAAATGCAAGTGACAAACGGAGTTCGTTACTGGCGATTGGTGGATTTTTCTATTTGCTGGTAGACAAATGATCTGATTAGAAAATACATTTTGCGGTAGCTGTAGTAATCATTTAGGCAACTGATCTGATAGGAACTTATATTGTGTGGTAGCTTTATTGATCCTATTCGGTGATAACTTGTGATGTTGCGGTTAGTCTATTTCCAGAAGCTTACATTTTGTCATTTAATAGCCTATTTTGTTTTAGCTGTCGGTTTGTCTATTTAGTCTTTTATATCACAAAAAAATATATTTTTACCTTGTTGCACTCCACGGAAACTGTGCTTTTAGTTCTGTTGTAGATCCTAAAACATGACAGATTTGTGTTTGCTCTTCGACACACTTTGCGTCACAATCAGTATAATACTCAACGTTGACTAATTAGCTATGGTGAATCTCAAGAATGTTATGTATTTGTACAATGTCTGTGCGTGTTCTATTTTATTACTCTGTTTTAAAGTTGTAGTTGCATGCTTTTGGCCAGATTTGGTGACACTTCAATAATAATTTTTGATCTCCTGTATAGGCTGGCCCATTTCAAAACAAACATGGTTAAAGTGAAGGGTGTTTGAACTTTCGCTTTAGCTGCAAATTTTGGACTGCTCTTAATAGATAGAAAAAGATAATATTCAATTTAAATGTTGTAAATTGCTTCGTGAACTTTCGCTCTAGAGAAAATTTTTCGTATTTCGTGAGAGTAGCTACAGGCTATTTGCTCAACCATTTTTTCCCGTACGAGACCATATATATGAAATCGAAAGGGTAAATTCTTAATTTGTGGAAAATATACTGTACTTTCAACATCCAAGTTATGTTAATCCGTGCATGTTTTGTGTTCTTTCTGTAGTATGGTAAGGTTTGACTGATATACTCGTAGATATTATACAATATATATTCTCAGTAGCGATCCTTGTCTTTTACTTTCTGACACCTGGCGGTAACGCGACGCATTGTGACAGTGACTGAGAAAGTCGGTAGTGTGCGTTTTAACCCCAACTCACTTGCCTTACACTTCGACATTTTCCTGGAACAGTAACACCCGAAATCTGTTTCTTTCCGAAGTTTATACAAGCGAGGCTGAATCTTCCATTTCATCAACGTCGGTTAAACTTATTTATAGGTAGTGTAGAATAAGTATAGCTAATATAGGTTTATAAATCTATGAATTTTCGTACATAGACTACATAAAACAGGTTTTCATCAAGGATAGACACTTCCAAATATTTGATCAGCTTATAAGACCATCTTGCACAATTTTGACAAATTCTTTTAAATTACCTTGTAAAACTACCACAGTACATACAGCTTCAATTGGCCAGTTCAGTACGCGTTTGCTCTTCCACTCGTCCGAATGCTTTGTACCGTCGTTGTCAGCACAACTTTGCGTACGCCACAAAGAGTTATTAAAATGTTGACCGTCAGATCAGTTCCCGTGGAAGTGTCACTAGGCAAGCTTCGGCCTTCTCTTCGAATTTTGTGCATAATAAAACTCAGAAAACCCTGCACTTTTCTGCTATTTCTAGGGCACAGTAACACATTCGGATCAGGGGAATGAGTGAACGCGTTGATATGAATGACGTGTGAACTCGCCCTTAGAAGAATTCTTATATTTTTGTTTAAAGTACAATAATCTATTTATTTTTTTCAGTTCGAGAGTTCTAAAGTATAAATGCGACTGAATTACTATGTCAGTCACCAGTGAAGGGGATTAACTGCTCAGAAAGAAAGAAATTATTCTAATAATTCCCAGCACAAATTCAGCTGTAGACTGCTTTTGGAATAACACAGCAGGGAGTAAACGGATGATGAACAGTTGTTCTAAAAACTACTTACATTAAGACCGATGAAGCTCTCATTAAAGATATTCCAGCCGAATTTGCATAAACTTTGGCATTACGAAGCTTGATTTGGGGCTTATCCAGGTGTGGCGTTCACTCAATGAGAGGCCTGACTGACAGGACCAAGTACAAAGAATAGCGTAGAAATATTTCAACAGGCAGAAGCCAACAGACCTAGAGAAAGCTGCGTCTCAGATATACAAATTTGTACAGGACACATGAATAGGCACGCACGCGGGTATAGAGCCATGAGCAGAGCAAACTAAAGCTAGTTCGTAACAACTGTAACCCTTGCGCTGCCATACTGTCAAAACGACATCCACAGCGACGTAAAACAGCCACGAATAATCTGAATCATAAAGTTTTCAAAAGTAAATTGGCATTCGTGTCCGATCGGCAGCTTTGATTTTGAATTACTACTTTCAGCAAACTTCGGCCACGACTTGTGCATATCAAATCAAAATAGTTCAACTCGCAGTACAGCACGCCCTCACGCGACTGAAACCCTAGAGGCACAAACACCCCAACAGAAAATGCTCCCGGGGCACGGACACACAAGCACACAGAAACTGTCGGTCGCCCGTATAGCATCGTTCCAGCAAGCTGGAATGAAGTGCAATTCCATCATCACCCCTTAGCAGCAAAGTATACGCTACGCTATTCGTAGCGGTACGTTGTCAAGGAAACGAAGCCCTGTACGCGCAACCTAACTAGCAAATGGCGCTGGAAAAACGTTACTTAGATGGTGAACTTTGGTTGTGACGAGACACCGCGAGAGGACGGGCACCAGTTAGTGGGAAAGCGCAGTCTTTAGAGGAAGAACAGCCCTGGCAGGCTACAGAAGCGAGCAAATAATTGACTCCTCACACAATTGTTAATCAGAACCCTCACAGAATTCGTGGACGCTGCAGAAGTTTATCTGCTATTTTAGTTTCGGGGGCGGCCGAGAAGTTTGTTAGGGAAGTATTACAAGCAGCAACACCGTACGTAACCGCATTTACTCGCTTCATACTTGTGAAACTGCAGCAACAAACTGGACAAGGAGTCAACAACACCAAATGAAGGGGAGAGTAAGAGACGATTCACGTGACACCAATGTTTGTACTTAATTGAAGACACTACCTATACTACTACGTAATAGTAGTAGTAGTAAAAGTTTTTACTAGCGCTTCAGTGACACACTGCCTATATCGCGCCGAACTATTCCTGTGGTTAACCACAGGCTCGTGCGCCGACTAGGGCGCGTTTTAAATTGTCAATGATTTTTATCTTGGCTTTTCTGCCGGTAGGACTCAGAGTGGTCAGTGCGCTACTGACAGGAAAAAGGCGCAAGTTGAGCATCTCCAACCCCCGGGCGCGGCTGAACGCTTTCGCTCAGCTGCGCCGCACAGGGGAAGGAAACGAAATACAAGAAAGTAGAAGTCTAGCGGGAATAGGTCAGCCACCTCGATCGGCAGCCCACCTCCTGAAACAGAAGGGGAAGTATTGAGAGCCTACCTAACTTTACAAAACTAACCTCATCAGCAGGAACTGCAGCAAGTTGCAACATCCCCTGCGGAGAACGCACTCGGGACCCTTGGGTGCGTGATGTGCAAACATATTGTGGCAGGGAAAAGGCCCGCCGTAATATGCCCCTGAGGGCTACCTATACTACGTGCAGATAGTTTCACGCTGCAATTATTTATTCTTTAATCTAAAAATCTTTCCCAATGAAAGAGTACACTTGATCTTTAGTTAATGTGATAGGCTCTGATCAACTGTTAAAACAAAAGTACATTAATTCTCAACGAAAAATACACGATATCATATCTACATAAGTATAGATTGACGCAGGAAATGCCACACCGAGTATTGCAGTTGCAATGATCAAAAGCATCGAAAGATTGAGCATTAAGCAGAACACTTCCACTCCAGGTCGCATCACATTCAGATATTTTAGGTTAAGCAAAGTTCTTAATCTCTGTAGCGTAACTTAACAAGATATCAGTAAGCAGAAAAGAATTTTGTTCTACAGAAATTACAGTAGATCTATGGTAGTGCTTTGGGCGGTAGAGAAAACACTGAACATTTTTCCCGTGCCGCAGTCTAAACGATATGTAGAAATTACCACCACACACATTGCGCAAGCATTACAAAAAACTGTGACAGTCTTCAGTTTGAAAGAAACAAATTACCATTATACGTATGGAAGACTCAAAGAAATTCACAGCTCCAAGCTTGGCACACGCAACGATAAACTAACATATGATTTTGCCTCAAAGTTTGTACAAATATCGTTGAAGAACCTATAAAATAATTTGTAGTTTGAATACTTAGAGAATCACGAGCATTCGAGCAAGACTCTCGCCATTAGGAAATTACAGCGATTGGAAGAGACTTGAACATCGTACTATGCGATGAGGAATGGCGTACTGTAGGCACCATTGCTAAAATGAATTGCCAGTAGTAGAGCTACTTCAGTATACACCCACTCGAGCTGTACTATAATTGTTGATGCTCTTATCATTCCTATTATTATATATAATAGTTTTCTGCCTCTAATGCAAAATTCAAACAACTGAAAGCAAGCAAAGCTTAATAAACAAACATACGAAAAAATGGTTTTAAAACAATCGAAGATTAACTTCAAACAAAGATGTCATAAATTAAACCTCGGATAATTTAAATATTTCAGCTGTCTTGGAACTGGTTACTAGTTCAGTTACTTGCAATAAGTCTTCACCTAATAACTTGAGACTGATAAGTCATACATTGATAAGGCACAGCAGGGCAAGAGAAATTGAAAAGCCCAACGAGAATAGGCAAACTACCGCAACAGAACATGCTCAGACTCTGACAAACATTGGGGCACAACACCCTCCACAGCTACGTACAGTTGTACACCTCCTCCAACAACCACAAACTCCTAACGGCCAAAGCTTTGGAGACCACCTCAAGTCATTATCTTTCATCTCCCAACAACCTTAACGTCTCCCTGCTCAGCGTGCATTCACGATCATCTCCTTCGCTGAGCTTATTCTCTTGTGTTCATATATCTTACGTGCTGTTATGATGGCGATAGCTCTTAGAAGGTTGGAACGTAAGTCCCTACTGCTCTCTATTTAATGGTCCGTTTATTGCTAGCTGCCTAATCTAAGTGTGAAGTAGTTTAGACCAAAGACCAGCCCCTTCCCAAGCAAACTGCCCCACCCTAAGCAAGTTGTCACCTCTGTTTCTCGTGCATTCAAGCGTCAGCCCCACCACACCTTGGCGACAGACCACACGTTTATAAATTACAATAAAGCATAACCATATTTACACTTAATCACAAACTTAACTATATTAAAGCAGACACTAAGAAGCAACTACTGCACTTTGGTTAAAAAAGCGCTCTCAAATCGAGCGAACCTAAATCTATACACTACGTAACAACAGTGCCCATGCAAAAAGTATCGCTAATGCAAACGAGGCCGATCTTCAACTCAACCCAGCAAAGAATAAGTAGGCTCATTACCATAACACAAAAAACTTGAGGCTTCAAATATCAGAAGTAGCAATTTTTTGCTAGTGTTAGATCGTAACTAGAAGCATAATTTTGATGGCTGTTCGGATATCATAAATTTTCAACCATCACGGAGCGGTAGAAACACGCTCTTCCAGGAATAGTATTAAAGAAGTAACCATATATGGTAACTTGCCCGGAAAGACGCTAATGCTTGCGCAAATAGTATTAAAGAAGTAACCATATATGGTAACTTGCCCGGAAAGACGCTAATGCTTGCGCAATCACTTTCATGCTTGCAATAACTAGCTTTTTAAAGCATCATACTGATTTACGGAAGCATTTAGGTGATCGCGCTTACCTCTTTAAAACAAGGTATGTAATCAAGGTGATAATTGTAGAATCATCTCTTGCTATTCGATTTGCTGAAAAGATTACACGGTAAACTTCTACAGTAGTAGCTACGCAGAGATATCTAAGTAAAATGTAACGCATATCCGTCTCAAATGACTTTTGTAATGTACCAATATATATCTGCGTGTAATTAGCCTATTAAACCTACCAATATCAGCTAATAGTAACTTTTTATTATAAATATAGGGTCATTTTTCACTCGCACATAGAATTACAAACATGAATATGCATAAAATATCGGGTAAGTCCCATGAATTTATTACGTGGATCATAAAGTAGTCAAAGTGCAACACAGCCATTGGAGGAGCAAGGGTGTTTCATCGACACTCTGGAGGGTCAATGGAACGTAAATGCAGCGATGAAACTTGGCCATCACATGGAGATTCTGGCTGGTCGGTGGAGCACACATGCGCCCGTGGAGCACGGCGGGTGTTGCAGCAGCAGCACCAAGCCGTAAGTCACAGGTCGTGCTCCGATACGCTCTGCTTCAGGTACTCCTCATACATAGTTTGCTGTAACAAGGAATAATTCGTGTAAACCTTCCTATTTTATGACGTTGAGGATCTGCTACCAGCCATTACACAGTGTAAGAGCAAAGCAAAATGCGAGGTAAGTATATATAACACATATTAAGAATACAGGAAGCTATTTAAAGAGAATCATCGCGCATAGGGACAACAAGTCGCGATGAAAGCAGCAGAAGAGACAAACGACTGTCAGAAGTGGAAGAAAATTACTAGCAGAGACGTTGTTGTTATGGAGTCGGACCTTCGACCCTCGACTCGGCAACCCTGATAGCTACTGCATTATAATTTTTCAACGGAACTTACTAAACCTCGTAAAATACGGAACCTGGATGACGGCTACTTCAACAAATAACTATTCTGACAGGTGGCGCAACACTGCTATACGTCACCCTAACTTTCAGCCCTACGTAGCGAAATCAGCTAAGTAGACAAGTCTTCACTTCGTGTACCTCTCCGGCGAGAACAATTTGTAAAAATAATCGACTACATACAATAAATTCCAAGCCCGAAACACAATGAACACTATCTTGACCTTGATGCCTCGTAGTAAACAGCGTATCTCTGACACAGGTGTACCACACGATCCTTGAACTGCCAAAAAGCGCTATCGACAGAAACGACGGCTACAAATCTTTCAGTCACAGTCCTATTCTTTTCCACACGTCTAAGGTATATATCTCACACGTCCTCGATAATTTACCAACACAGTAGTACTCACTGCTGCCCTGTACATTACATTTTGAGCAGAAGTTTATGCATCCAGTCCAAGTATTTTATTCGGCTGCAACAACGGGTGTAATGAACCTAATGTCCACCGTACAGTGAAATAAATATTTCCTGCTACGGCTCTCGTGGAGGCGTTGCTTCACTGAGCAAAGTAAAGCGTGCTCTTGCCCCTTAACCACCACACCTTACCGTGCACTGACCGTGAACACCTGCCTTTGCATGCACAGTGCATGTAGGCTAAGGCGTGGTTTTGGGACAGCAGTACGTCTTTTGCTTATTCCTCAGTGGCAACACAGACTTCAAATGTCCGGAAACGCCAATTTTAAATGACAGTTTTCAAAAATAAAATAAAAATTTCTGACAAAAAATGCATCGTTTGTGAGAAACGAAAATTAGGAAAACAAAGTCTTTGTTCTCTCTTACATCCCGGGAGGACTTAATTCTTTATACAACTTCTTCTGTAACTCGAATAATAAAAAGCTTAATAATATCAGGAAAACACTGACTTCACCATACACACTGACCTTCTTGGGCAAGACAACGGTCTTGACGTGTAATTTCTTCTCTAACAAGAGAGCTCTGCTTTTCTTCTGCAGCGTCGGCTGCCGCACCGCAACGAGTCTGGACATGAGGAGCAGCAGACCCGACAGGGAGAGACACACAGCGAGGGCCCAGATGTGGTTTTGGCTGCCCAGACCGATCCAGAACCCAAGCAGCGGCGACTGCACATAGCAAAGGGAATGGTGAGTCGAGTGCGGGTATTGTGCCTGCATAACAAATGACAAAACACCAAATAATATCTTAGAAAGGCACGGCAACGAGGACCGATACTAAACAATTACCAAGTAGAGCGTTAGCGAAGCGGCAGTGGAGTCGCCAAACATGGCGTTGAGAACAGAAGGCGGGGCCGAGGCGAAGAGTATCACAGCCATCTGCAGCACGGGCAGCGCGAATCCCAGGAACGATAGCCCCGCACCTCGTACCTGGAAGAAAGTAGCAATGAAATGCATTTTATTTCCATAAAAAAATTAATTGTGTTTCACTGCAAATTTCATCATCCTGGCAAGTTCAAAATTTTCTATCCGGTTAAGCAACAACACAACCCCGTTTTCCGCATTGGTTAAAAAGCAGTCTGCTCCTGAGAAGCTTTCAATTGTATGTTTACAAATTTCACTTTGAGATTCCGAATCTTTCAGCACCATATTTTTATAGTACATTAGCTTAATCACTTAACTTACTCTAGACCAGTTATCACAATAAACTACATAACTTGTCCTAGACTTGATACCTACCGCAATCAATTGAATAATTTGCTTTAGCCCAGACTTGTTACCACAGTCCACCGCACAACTTACTCGAGACTTAAAATTAACACGCCGAGCCGCGTCGTCCAGTCGCACGGCATTGTCCACCAGCTCCACAACAGCCTCGGCGTCTTTCTCCAGCTGGTTGAGAGTGTGCTGGACGGTGTGTTCGATTGTCTTCTCGATGTACGCACAGCACTGCTCTATTTGGTTGGTGCAGCGCACCACCTGCACGGTGACTCCAATGTTACATATGTGTCATCACACACGTAAAGTAATAGTAATCATCAAGTTGTATAGGCCGTACTTACGAGTACTGTAATTAGTAACAAAAGTTACATGTTAAGGTAGTTAGTAGTATGACAACAATACCTAGCGTTGCGAACTAACACACATAAGGTTTCAAGTCAAAGAACTAACTTGTGCATGCTAGCAATTTCAGTAATACGTTACCTTATTTTGGTTAGGAATATATATAGTGGGCATGTCAAAGCCAGTTTTGTTCAGGCCAGGCCGCTTACACAGCTCCTGTACAATCTGCATCATGACTCTGCAACACAGATAATCGTAATTAGCTAAATGATACAACGTAAGGTGCAACTGTAAGTACAGAGTATACAAACATAGTCTTGATTAGAGGCCGTGGTTAGTAACAGAATTTATTCCGATTTCAACACCGGGTTCAAGCGAGTTTTTGATTCCCGACTCCATGCCCAAGCAACTTTCAGGCCTGATGGATCCGACTCCGCTTCGGCAGCCCTGGTTTATACCATACTAAGAGTACCAAATGCTACCGTATAGATTCTAACAATACATTGCACTTACAGCTTTCTCATCAGGAAATTATGAATGAAAGCAGATAAAATGGTAGATGTTCCAAGGGTATTCCCACACACGATCAACGCACATGGGAACAGTAAGTCGGAAAAGGACAAAACGTAGCAACATAATTAAGAGCATGAAAATGGGAGGAAGCAGAACGGACACGAAAAAAAAACGTTACAAAGGCCAAGCTAAAATTGAGGTTACCTATGGGGATCCCCTGGGGGCGCTACTCCCTATAGGTTCAAGGTAAGTAAGAAGGTTTGCTAGCGCAGCGATTCCAAGCCGCATCGCGCCGAAGGTAAAATATTTTGTTTCAGCATTCCTGCCGGAAAGTCGTGAGTGACGGCGAACTCACATAAGTGAGTTCTGTGTCTCAAATTTATAAAGCTCGCGCATTTCCAACCCGACACTGCTCGGCAGAACGATTTTGCTCAGTCGGGCGGCACCAGGCAAGAGACGAAAAATGAAATGAGAAGAAGACAGAAAAAAGAAACGCCCGTGCGGCTGGACCCTTCCGTGGTCCTCCGCAGGAGCGAAGGTAGGAGTTCCGTGGGAAAAGGTCGGCCACCTCGATCGATGGCCCACCTCGAGAAACACAAGGGGAAATATAGACAACCTACCTAACCTTACAAACTAACATTCTCAGTAGGAACTGCGGCAAGCTGCAACATCTCCTGCGGAGAAGGCACTCGAGATCCTTGGGTTCGTAAGGCTATTCCCTATAACATGGGATGGACGAACCCAAATACCGCGTGCCCAAACTGAGCAACCTTTTGCTAAAATAACATGAAATCTGTTATTACATAATAGCTACAATAAACTTAACCTAGCCATTCAGTCTTGGATCATTGGGCATTTGTGGAGGTTCGTGGGGCGATTTAGTCAGGCAAAGAAGAACTACCGCAAGGTAATCGTTAACAGCACAATAACAGGGTCGAAACAAACAGTCAAAAGATTACCTCTGTCGGTCAGTCTCTAGCCCAGCATCGTCTGCCTTGGAGAGATAGAAGTGTATACGGTCCGGATGCTTCATGTTGAGCTCCTCGACGATATCCAACGTTCTTCTGCACAGAGCTTGTCCGATGGGGTCAAAAAAGACGTAGATGAGATCGCACAGGTCGCCTGTGTAACAAAGTAAAAGTATAACAGTAACAGTATAAGCAGTAGGTATCTATATAATAACGCAAAGTCTCGTAACTTTGCAAAAACAGTTACGGTAACCGTTATTTTATGGAACCACGGGCAAATTGGGCCAATATTTCTTCAGCGATCATATACATCTTTGCAAATGAAACTACACGCGTTAATCTACCGAGTGTTCTTAGACGAAAATGCGAGAGAAGGCACAAAACAAAGAGCCAGCTGCATCATGCTTTTAAAAAGATCACTCGTCGTTATCTGGCAACGAAAAGCTGCATAGGATACGAGAAATATATGTTCAGCAGAGAAAGTGTTTCTGCATGCCACAGTTACGCCAGGATGTTTGTATGTTTTATAAGGTGTACAATAATGAGAGGCATTGGTTGTATTCTTCTCTCCCTGCCCTCAAGGTTTTTGGAAGAGCGACTCGTGCTGCGTGCGGAGCGCACTCTTTCACTTTGGAAGCTGTCAGATGTCGAACTAATCAGTTCTGTCGGTGCTTCGTGCCCTGGTCGGCTAAAGTTTGGAATTTACTGCCGGCATCGGATTTTGGTCGTATTGGCCTGCAGGCGTTTAAGTCAGCTGTTAATGATTTTTTGCTGGATTTCCTTTAGCAGCGTATTAGGCTTCCCGGTGTTGCAGCATTTGGGTTGTATTACCTGTCCGTGGGAGCTCAAGCGTGAAGTTTTAATAATAATAATAATAATAATAACTTTCGACCCGACTGTGTCAGCATGGTGAGGTACGGTACTGGTAACACAAAAGTAGCGTAGCACAGTGCCACAATAGAAACATGGCGCAGTGCCAAAAAAGAAGCATGGCGCAGTGCCACAAAAGAAGCATGGCGCAGTACCAAAAAAGAAGCATGGCGCAGCATCACAAAAGAAGCATGGCGCAGTGCCAAAAAAGAAGCATGGCGCAGTGCCACAAAAGAAGCATGGCGCAGTACCACAAAAGAAGCACGGCGCAGTACCACAAAAGAAGCACGGCGCAGTACCACAAAAGAAGCACGGGGCAGTACCACAAAAGAAGCATGGCGCAGTACCACAAAAGAAGCATGGCGCAGTACCACAAAAGAAGCATGGCGCAGTACCACAAAAGAAGCATGGCGCAGTACCACAAANACAAAAGAAGCATGGCGCAGTGCCACAAAAGAAGCATGGCGCAGTACCACAATAGATGCATAGCGCAGTAGGTATCACAATAGAAGCAGGGCGCAGTATCACAATAGAATCATGGCGCAGTATCACGATAGAAGCTTGGTGCAATTCCTCAAAAGAAGCATGGTGCAGTAGCTATCAAAAAGAAGCAGGACGCAATACCACAAAAGAAACATGGCGCAGTACCACAATAGAAGCATGGCGCAATATTAAAATAGAAACAAGGCGCAATTCCACAAAAGAAGCATGGCGC